>JAHRHJ020001931.1:0-16226 GCA_019776745.2 Taxus chinensis
AAATGCTTACTGACAAAGTTTGCACGGCCACCTTTTGTATTCCAAAAATTCGGATTCATCACACCCATGGCTTCCAGAATTTTATCTTTACAAAAACGTTCCCTAATTTCTGATGACAAGGTTTCTAAAATTTTTTTAAGCTTTATTCTGGTTTCAACTATCACAGACTCAAACAAATTACGTGTCACAGGAACATCTTCTCGTTCCGATCCTGTAATATCTTGACGTCTTTGCAAAATGTGCATAGGTATTTCCTTCCCATTAACAGAGATGCATAGGTGATTGTGGATATTAAATCTCAAATAGGTGTTAGGATTTTTAAGATCTAATAAATCTCTCCAATTTTCAAAAAGAGGTGCATCAAAACTATCCTGGGAACAATACAATATATCAAGACTTTGACATACCATTTTCCTCATCCGTATAAAATCCACAATATAGATCAATCTGCCCTGTGCATGCTTCATCAGTGTATTGATCTCCTTTAACATTGGAAGAATACCAACCAATGTAAGCAAAGTCTCCAAATCAGTTAAGTGGAACAACAGGTCCCTTGCCCTATCAACTTCATGACGGTATTTGTGCATGAAACCAACCAATGAAGGATACTCCTCACGAACTCTGCATGCTGGTTCATACAAAGAGATCCATCTAGTCTCCACATCCTTCAGAAGTTTTTTGCCGTCTGTAATTCCAATTGCAAATTTTTGGAACTCGAGAAAATGTTTTGGGCTGCTTGACATATAGGCATGAAGTTCTCTTATGAGGTCTTCTAATTTAGCAACATTTTCGTGGTTGCTTACCATTTTATACGCTAAATTCATTCTGTGAGCCATACAGTGAATTGGTAGCATATATGGGGCCACTGTTGTTTGTAATCTAACACACAGCCCTGTTCGGTGACCCTGCATGACAGATGCACCATATGCTCCAACGCATACCAACTTCGTAGCAATTTCATAATCAGTCATACCAGCAACATCTTTCAAATGAGAAACAACTATTTTATATAGGTTTTCAGCATTGCAGTTTTCAACCATTTTCATAACACCCAACAGATGAGGAGTCCTTATATGATTTTCTAAAGTATATATGTGGATACATACCCATGCGGTGTTGTCAACTGCTGTCACTTCATCAATTGAAAGAGAGATAAAGTTTGCTTTTTTTACATTCTCTTTCAAATCTTCCTTCTCTATCATCGAGAGGCATTTTTCCATTTCCCATCCACTACTCTCAGACCAATGAGACTGAGGTACATTCAGCATTCCGTTAAATTGATACAAAACTTTGAAATTAAGGAAATCTGACATCGCCCTTCCTTTTTTAAGTATTTGAAAAAGAGTAGAGAATTGTATGAATTTTGCATGTAGATTTGTTTCTTTCATCTTACCAATATGCGATGTGATTGTTCCTCCCTTTTCCAACAGATGTCTGTGTTTTTTCTGCTCTGCCTCATATTCTGCTGCATATCTAACATGCATGCACTCCTTTTCAGTTTTCCACCTATGTGTTTTGATTTTCTGGCCATCCACCCCTGTTACAATTAAATATTGTTTTCCACAATGTTTTTCTATTATGTCCAGCTTCAGTTGCATTTTTTGTTGCTTTCCCAATTTCCACGTACATATTGTACATGTACATTCACATGGGATTTCTTCAGAATTTGATGATTGTACAGGTTCAATAAATGGAAATTTAGCTGCCCAATCAAACTTGTATGTCCTGCCAATGGTCCACATATTCTTGTTTGTTTTCAATGCTTTACTTTTTTGAGTAGAATTTTGAGCAATATCGCAATCACCTGGTTTCCTCTTTCTTGGACCAGAGTTTGATATTGATTTCTGTCTTCCATTTTGCTGAGTGTTTGTATCTGTGATATCTAGCTGCACTTCTGGTTGCACCCCAACAGGAACAATATCTTCAAGATCTGGCATATTATCGTAGGTTTCATTTGTTTGACTGTGATACTGTGCAGAATGCATGTCCACCTCAATAATGCCTTCCACACAGTCAGTATTCTGATTCTTTTTGGTGGCATCTATATGATTGGTATTTACATTATCTGTATCCGCAGAGTTTCCAAAATACTTGAAGAGTGATTTCTGAGATTTCTTACTTACTTTTAGGTTATTCGTATTCTTTGAGCTGGCACCTTCCATTATTCTGAAAAGAGTCCTACGTCAGCAAAAGAACCAAGAAGCGACTCTGTACAGTCTCTGAGGTCTTGTCGCGCGTGAACTGTCTGATGTCGCACGTCAACACTGCGTCAACACTTCCTCTGTCGCGCGTCACTTCTTAGCCCAAGTCGCGTCACTTCTTAGCCCAAGTCGCGCGTCAGTATAGCTCTTGTCGCGCGTCAGTACAGCTCTTATCGTGCGTCAATACAGCTCTTGTCGCGCGTCAATATTGCCCTTGTCGCGCGTCAACACTGCATTTGTCGCGCGTCAACAATCACAGGATAACAATAATATGAATCTCTGGTGCAAAGGGTATGCGAGTTCAAATTTCACATTATTGGTAATTTGGTAAGCTACTTGAGGTATACTACCCGACGAATCACATAGGTTTTTATAGGAGATGTTTTCAAATGAAGGCGAAGCCAACCCCCAAAAAAAATATACTTTATATTTTAGGCGAACAGGACACCGACCCACTCCGAATAATTCGCCTTTTCAAATTTTCCTAAAATGAAATTTTCACCATATTACGAATATTCGCCGCTAAAATTATCCCTGGTCAACTTGCATTATTGTAAACCATAGACCGGTTTATTTTATCAAATTGTATGAGGCATTATCGTCTGACTCACTTTGCTGGTTCAATTTGAATGTTATGCTCCTAAATTTCAGCCTTCCATTTGCCTCTATGTTCTCCAAGTTAATTATATCAAAGCATATGTTTTACTATGGCATCAAGTATTATGGCATGGACTATGTTGTGTAATATGTAAAGCCTTAATTTTTAACATATTTGACCAAGGCTTACGTCGACTTGTCTAGGATATGATATTTTATTTCTGCATCCTTTAGGTTAGTGCTCACGAAAGCTAAAGGGTGTTCTTCATCTCCTCTTTGTGTTAGCATAACATTATTTGTATGTTCTAATACGCAGGAGTATAGATATAAGTCCTTTGTAAAATCCACACTCGTCAGTGCTAGGACTTACGCAATGGTGTCCTTGATGTATCCAAAGGATTTCTAGGATTTGAGAGTCTATTATACTTTCTTATCTTGTTTTAACATGACATTTAAAGGTCAGAAAATTTCTACAAAACCAAAGCTAAATTTGAACACAAAATTTCTCTTGCCAAAAAATACTTCAATTCAATCTTGTTGTTAGGCAATGCGATTTTAGAAATTGAACTAATTTATCAATACACCTTTTTTAAACATGTAATACACATATTTCAATATGATGTCTCTTATTTGTTCTCTTCTATAATCGGAAAGGAAAGTCCCATACATTAGATAGTGGATGACATGATCATACCACTTATCTAATATAACATAGGTCTTGTCAACCTGTATTACTATAATCTACAAATTGGTTTCTGATATCAATTGTATGAGGCCTTTTCCTTTTACTAACTTGGCTAATTTAAATTTGATATCATACTCCTTGAGTTCGGTCATCTATTTGCCTCTACATTGTCCAAGTTCATTATGGCCAAGCATAAGTTTTATTGCGGGATCAGGTACTATGGCGTGGACTATATTTCACAATATGTAATGCCTAATTTTTTTAACATATTTGACCAAGGAGTTCGGCATCAGATACTTTTAGTTCTAAATCCTTCTGGTTAGTGCACATGAAAGCTATGGGGTTATGACCATAGGATCAAAGGTTGTTTAAAATACTCATTAGACTAGGCAATGCATTTTTATAGCACAAGAGTAGTTTGATGTTTTCTTTTTCTAATTCAGTATAATCCTAGCCAATGTTCACATAGTGAGGTGCTTTAGACGATTCAATATTCTGAAGAATAGTCTAATGTCTCATGTATTTCAATGGATTAGAATTCAAAGAAGAAGAGTGAAGATCAAATTCTTTCAAACGAAATAAAAACTTTAGGAACATTGTTCTCTTTCAAGTTTAGAACTCCATCATTAAGCTCATTATTTTTAATGAAAGTATCTCTATCATGTTCATCCATGATTTTCACATGAAATACACCAAAATTATTTATAAATGAATGATCTATTGACCATCATTAAAAACATGGAATTTGGTCACATTATCAGGGATTGGGAGATAAGGGACCAATTCAATAGAGGAATACAGTTTGGATTCCTCCCAAGGGGTCAAATTTACGGAAAATGTGGCTAGTGCATTCACTGTCTGGTTTTTATCTCTAAAAATAGTCGTGGATGTTAAATTCAATGAAAGATTCAATTAAATTCCATGCTCTATGTTTTTAATTCTAAAGGTATGAAATCTTGCATTGGAACTCGCTTATGATTTGGTTGACAACCAATTTAGAGTCTCTGAATGCTCCTAGTTCTATGATGTTGTATCTTAGGGAAAATTGATGGCCTTTTATTAGGCCTTCATAATTCAAGTTACTGGTGCATGGGAATTGAGACTTGTAGAAAGCAAGGTATTGCTTCCGTTCTATCTCAACTAAGGCAACTTTAGCTCCATGACCATATTTGGAGCACGCACCATCCAATTGCATGGTCCAAAGACTAGCACATGATGTCTTCTCCATCTCTATGTAATTGACGAGTTGGGTAGTGCTAAGAGCCTAAACACCATTCTCAGAAGAGACTGCATTCACATTCTAATTTGGTGGGTTATATTCAGTGATCATGTGGGTCATTTTGAGCTCTCCCAATCTACTCCAAGACTGCACGGAAACACCCTGGGGGTCATCGTACCAGCCTGGAAACATACTAGGTACTGGTACGAGGACTAGTACTCTCTGGGTACAGCTGGAAATGTTTCCACAGAGGCAAGGTATGCTACGGGTACGATTTTGGTAGTCTTCTATAATGTACCCAAAAGCATACCATACCCAAGATTTTTTTTAAAATTCCATTTCAGCGATCCAAAACCGAACCCGTACTCGTATCCGTGCAGTCTAGCTCTGCTCTGATTTAGTTTGCAATTCCTCTCCAAGGCAGCCACATGTGGAAAAAATTAGTAGCTATATATCCATTCAGCATCTTAAACCAATCTCTGTTCATTAACATGACATAGGCTCCATGGATGTCAACGACTTTGGATATCTATGAATTTCGGAATTCTCGATTCATACGTAGTTGTATACGAATGTTCAATAGCTTTGCTCCTACCCTGACCGTTATTTTATCTAAATGGAATACAATCATGTCATATTTCACCGGAGTTAAAACTGATTATTTCGTATCTCTATTGGCATTACATTCGCTGAGGCTCTGGAATCTACCAAACAATTATGAAGGTTCTTGCCAAAACTTGTCGTAGTGAGAAAAAGGGTGGAACCTCTGTTTTACTCATATGGACCACTATGTTTGTGTTGTTTATCATTTGCTTTATTGGGACAGGCTTTTTAGTTAGTGATTTAAGGAGTAGGTCATTATGTTCTGTGTTTTGGGCTAATTCACGAAAGGCCTTAATTCTCTCCATATCCTCCACTATGCTATATCTAATCTTGTTGGTGAGAGGCTATGCATCCATGGCAAGGCGTTGTTTGGGTTCTTCAGAAAGTGAAGAATCATTATTTGCCTTAGGATCAGGAGGGGTAATGTTGTTGTTAGGAGGGGTAGATGTAGTGAATGGCTGATGTTGAGATCTACTCCTATTGGCATAATTATTCCTCGAATATTAATGGAATGTATAGATTTCATCAGTATTTTCCTCATGTTCATTCTCCTCTTGGTTTGGCAAGCTGAACGAATCCAAGACTGTGGTTATGCTAGCTAATTTGTTTGTGTGAAAGGCTTCCACGATTTGTGACTATTGGGTACAATCTTAATCATATTCATTTCCTTATGAAATATTTTGAAAGAATTGTATGCAAATCACTGCAATCTAACTCAGCATGATTGGAAGTGTTATGAACTATGGATCATTTTCGCGATGTGGGCTCACAGATGCTTATCTGAGGTAGCTTGTTTTGTGATGATTAAGGGGCATTGTTTAGGTGGTTAATTTTTAAAGGGCCTATTATACCTTTAATATGTGAAATTTCAGCTTGGACCTTCTTCGTGTGTATTTCTTACTTTCTTTTGAAGAATGAGGAAATCGTTATAATGTTTTTAGACCATCTTTTGTATTGCATCAAGCTCAATCTTGTTGAAGTCTTGGGGCATACTTTGAGAATTGTTAACAGTAGGGATCACGGCTTGGCTCTGAATTTGCGTGGGCGCTTCAAGAGAGAGATAGTCGAGGAATCCCAATTTTTGGTCACTGGCGACATGTATCAAGGGTATTGCAAATTGAACAGGTGCAGCGGCATTTTAATTGTCATTTGAAGCAGGATTTATTGGTGGGAAATTGAAATTACCATTCGATGCTGCCATAAGAATATGTCCTTGTGGGTTTAGCTTCCTATCCACTTTGATTTCTTCAGCGTAGGTTGTGGGTTCTCTATACATTTCTAAGGTTTGAGCTAGGTCAGGTTTGAATAAAATGGTGATGCAGTTGTACATCTTCTAAAATATAATGTTAGAGGCTCTTATGCGCTCATGTGGTTCTCTGCTCGTACTGAAAAACTATTGATACAGAACATAAGGGTAAAAAACATTGCCAAACTGGGCTAAGAAAGAATCATTAAATCACACCCAACTATCTATTGAATTTTAAGAAGGTTTAAAACCAGTCATAAGCTTCATCATGCAATGTGAAAGGGAACTGTATACAGAAAAGTTCCTCGTGTTCAACATTCAGTAGCCTGAGAGTAGATTTAAAAGAAACTATTTGTTCTTCTGCAGTGCATCCACCAATGGGGGTGAATCTACCTTTAACCTTTTTTTCTGACATTCAAAACTGTTGAGCATTGAGTTTCACATAGCAAGTCATTAAATACACCTTCATAAACTGTGATCTCAAATTATACCATCAAAACTATCATTAATTTTTTTTTACTGGATGCACATATTTTCTGATGAGCTCCACAATAATCACTCACGCCGGAGTGCCAACAACTTCAACTTGTCGTGTATTCTCAAGTTCATTTAAGTCTCTTCCTGACATGTAAATAGAGAAGTTCAAGTTGCTCCTTTTGAAACAAAAAGTATGTTTCTTGAACCTAGGAATTGAAAAAGAACTATTCTATTTTACTCCCAAATGTGTGTGTTGTGGTGCGGAACAACATTAAACAAATAAGAAAATAATCTTATCATTTTCTTATCATTTGAAAAATGAATACTTTCTTGAAATAGGTAATGCAAGTGCTAAGAGAAAAGGGAAGAGAGCGACTATAAATATATCATAAATTCAATACACATAAAGAATTGATTAGAAACAAAGCATCAAGTATAAGCATATCAAGATACCTAATCAAACTAACAAGATTTCAATCATACAAAAATTTCAACTTCTCTTGAAAGACACCAACAAAATATGTATTCTGAATGCCATAAACAACCTACCCGCTTCTCTGCATCTATACTGCCATTTCAACAATCTTTGCTACAAAGAGACCATTTGTTTTTGAGAATGACGGATCAAACCGTAACGTGTGCCAAATTAATCCCCTTTTGCAAGGCCAATGCTTTGCAGCCACGATCTCTTCAATTTCTGTTTCACAAGAGAGTTCCACAAACAGATAAATATCTCCGAACATTAAAACAGCAATAGAGATAAATAATATATCCTGGAATCTAGTAATCACAACAAAATATGGTTACGTATCATGAATTAGAAAAAATGTAATCCAACAAAAAAGTTGAATGCAAAGCTCAGCTCTAAAATCACCAAAGTGGAGATTCCAACTTTATAAAATATGCCCAATCAAAATATAAACCCATATTTGTAATTTTTTCCCTAGAAGGCGCTCAAACACCATCAAATCCTAGTCGCTACAACTAGGAATAGCTCTAAAATGCATGGAAATTTTTGTAGATTATGTCCTTGATGCTGCAAAATTAAAATCTGCTTAAAGGTCTTCAATAAGTCTTAACTCTAACCAACGAAAGAGGGTTTTCGTACTCTAACCAGCCACTAGAAGGGTTTCTATCTTCGGAAGAAGCCACACACTTGGTCTTTCATCCCAAAATGAAGAACAAGGAGCCACTAGCTCACAATGCCCAAATAGAAAAATTCGCCAACATAGATTCTTCAAATGAGCTTTCCAATCTTCTTTCATAACCTCTTTTTGGCACCAAATCTTGGAATTGAAAGGCTGGCCCCTTGAAGTTTTATTTTAATCTTTAATTAGATTTTAAAGTGCATAAAACCCAGCCAACCTGCTAAAGGAAAACACATACTAAAAATAAACATTAAAAATTAGAAAAAAAAAAAATGTAAATGAAATCTTAATGTTTTTCTCCAACCCCTCTACTTCTTTTCCATGGAGAAGGAATGACAAGAAGTTTAAATTCTTATCCTCAAGTGAGAAAAGGGGACATTATAGAAAAAGAATGACATTCTTTGATCCACTAACATACGTTGTGAAACAGTGCCTAAAACTCAAACTCTTTATAGATGGGAAACAGATTTAAGTTGCTGGATAACAAATGAATGCCAGGCACTAGCTGCAATTATCAATCTGACATTGATAAGATGATATAGAGGACACTAAATAGATCATTCTCAAGAAATTGAACATACTAGTAATGCCACGCAAGTGATTATCTTTAACTTAATGAATGTTGTATACTTCTCATCTACTCTACTTTCTATATTGATGTTAAACCAAGGTACCACATTACAACCTTAGACTTCAAAGGTTTTAGTGAAAATGATATTAAATATTTAAATTTATATCCACATTGATATCGAATGACACAAGGTGGCCACAAATGGTGTACTCAACCTTGAAGGTGGGGGCGAAAAAAGGGGGGGAAGTGTTAGATTAGGGGGGAATCTTTGGGGGGGTCAAAAACCCGCAAATTTAAATTGGATTTCTTTACGAGGCATGATTTCTTTGTAACTATGGGATGATAACTTCTTAACTAATTTTTTACATCAAAACAATTCTAAAACACTTAAAAATGGAGAATTACTAACAATCTCCAATTGCCTATAAAATTCAAATTAAAAACAAAGTTGTCAAACATTTCTTCACTACTGAAAACAATCAACTGAAAAGGTATGTATACTTTGAGGATAAATAGGCATCGTATCGGAGTGAATGACAAAAATAGGAGACTGATATTAGTTCATGAAATTTCGTGTTAGTATTAGTCAAAGCATTTCATCGTAAATAATAAAATTTTGCATTTGGGATCGGAATGTATCAAGGGGGTTTAGGAATGCTTTGGGGTAACATCTTTGAGAGACTTTGTAGAATATGTGTTATGGCATGCCATTGGGATAATTTTCAGCACTTTAAAGTCCACCCAGAGGTTTTGGAGCTTCAATCTGATGAGGGTGTCTCTTTCGTCTACAAGACGCCAACTTTCCACCTCAGGAGGCCACTCATCGCAAAAACTCCATCAATAAAAATACTTGGCATTGCCAAGTTCTATGGACGTTAATTGAACCAGTCAGTAGTCACCAATATTAATCATAGTTCAGCTGTCACGAGAAAAAAAGAAGTTGTTCACTCTGTTTCCTCTAGTCTAGCCATTGAAACAACCGACGTCGACTTCTGTCTTTTTTCCCTTTGTTTCTATTGCCAACCATTATGATTATTTTTTATCCAAAAGATATATGATGAGTAAAGATGTTACTTTTAACGCCTTTTTTGTTTATTATTACTTTGTATCTTATTTCCAAAATTATTCAATAAGTTTATCGTTTGGAAAAATTACGTATAATTTCTTATTTCTTTCGTTGCAACAGGGCCATTAGTTGATTTTGCACATTCGGTGGTTGGGCAATTGGTCTACTAACTCTTGATGTGCAAGAGTGGTTAAGAAACAACTATCTTAGATGGTTCCCATCCTGCAATGTCCATTTGTTATGGTATTTGCAGCCAAACCAGAAAGGAGGCTGAGTAAACTCGCATAAATATTTGGTTTTCCAATTGACCAACGACATTTTTGTTGGAGGTACATCTTGTTGGTTCTTGTTGCTAATCTTCCGTCTTGGACTTGGGTCGTTGGGACATCGTGATCATGAACATCTAGGTCTCTGATTCCGTGCACCATTGCCACACGTCGATTGTGATGTGAGGTTAGTGATTGCAGGTTTGGAACAACACTCGTACTCAATGTGCTATGTATGTTTGATGTTGGAACCATAGGATTTTGATGTTTGAAATGGCATTTGATCATACTCGGTCAGAATGGCCTCGCAGTAGTTTGAGGTTGTCCTTGGTCAGATTTTGATTTTGTAGCTACTTTGGTGGTATATTTATATGACTATGCGGGACCTGGCTTTGATACTGAGGTGGAGAGCGGGGGATACGATCTAGAACTCTAAGCTGGTATTCTGATCGTCACTAGATCATTTTCTTAGGTGTAGTAGTTGTTTCATAACCTGGAAGTACTGAAGAGAGGAGATAGCCTCGCTGTTGAGGTGATTTCCCGGAAGTTGGAACACGATTCCACTTGAGTCATGGTTTAATGTGGTAAGATTTCCCATTGTCTTGGGGGCCTGGTTGCTAGCTTTACCCAACTTGAATAAAATAGTTTTCCACTCTGAGAGCCAGTCTAAGCCCATCACAGCGTTGTTCCTCCCATTGATTGGCATCATTCATAGAATATCCAGAATTTCATTACCTTCAAGAAGTAGAGAGCACACTCCTTTGAAGTTCTCTGACAGCTAATGGAGTCGTATCCAAGTCGCTTTAGAATGGAAGTTAAAAATCTTCCATTTTCTCATTTGGAGACCTTTAATTGTTCAATTTTCCAAAATGATAGATTGTTTTTTGTATCTACGAAATAGTGTGTACAGATGATTAACACAATTGATTCCAATTTTGATAAATACTGTGTTAGGCTCCTAAAAAAAATTGGGTAAGGGGCCTTACCCTTAAAAGATGAAGCTAACAACTGACCGCAGCATCCATTTCATGAATACACAAGACATGTAGTGTCCGGGATTTTGTAAATAGGATTTTGTATGGCAGTTTTTCTCTATGAATAAGGGAATGTTCTTGATTGTTTCAACTGGAATTGAATTTGGGAACATTATTAGGGAAATTGGACTACTTCTGTGAAGGTGATGAATTGATTAGGTGGTTGTTGTTGTACAGTGCCATTATTATTGGCTAAGAACCCTGTGATTGGAGAAAAATATACAAGTGGTGGTGTAGAGGAAAGTCCTGTAGGTGGAGATAGGTTGGATTATTTTGGCCTTTCTTCCTTCTTCCTCTTCCAGGTGATAATTGAAGGGTAAAAATGTCTTAACGGGCTTTTAAGAGCGGGTTGTGCGTTTTCAATAAATCCATCTTCTCTCGATCAGACCTAGTTTGGAAGTCTTCTCATGGTTACCCCTAAGCAACTTGTTTTACATGAACAGCGAATTTTCTATGCCCCTTGGAGTTGCCAGAGTATGGGAAATTAGTCCTCAAAAGTACCAGGGTTTTGCCAAGTCAACACACAAAAACTTGAAAAAATTAGAATGAAAACTTTGAGGACCTACTTGATTTAGGCTTTTGGAGAGTTGATGAAAGTGTTTTTGAAAATGAGAAAACAAAAAAATAGAAAATGCAAAGAATTTCTGATGGATAAAAAACCATAGTTTACGTGAGTGGGGGGGGGGGATGGTGGGGGGGAGGATGTAATTAAAAAGCCGATATAAATATTTAAATTAAAGGTTTATAGGGACGATATTATTATAATAAGTGAAATAAAACCATTTCAGATTTAAATAAGGTTGAAATGAAAACTTTAATTAATAAAACATCAAAAGACATTTCCTTAATACTCTGATTCGTTCAGAAATTTTGCATAAGTGCTTTGGTCAAAAAGGCTGAAAAATTTGATTTTATTGAAATAAGAAGAAACATAGGCAATCAATTGCCATAGAGCTCAAGAAAAGATGCATGTGTTCGAGAAAACGAACATCTGAAAGGGAGCCACATATGAAGTTATATGGCACATGTAAGTTTTGGTTGTACATCTTCTAGGACCCTGTAAAAAATGGTAATGTTTTTTCTATGCTTGTGTTTTTTACCAAATAATCCAAAAAAGGAAAAAATGACAAACAATAAAATAAATTCATGGGGGGGGGGACGTTGGGACGTACCCCTAACATTCCCGTCAACTCTATGTCACCACACGTTTCCCAATCCCGGGAGTTTCCCAATATTTCAGACGTCCCAAGGATGTTTCCTAGAGAAAAAAAAGGAAAATTTCACCCACGTCCCCACGGACATCTAGGAGTGTCAAAATTATGGGGGGGGTAGGCCGAATACCCACATAAAGCTGCAAAACCACGAAATCCGCAAGTTTGGAGAACCCCAAAATCCTGAAACGAAAGTTGAACCTTGAGATGTCTAAAAATCCCGAATCTCCAAAACCCAAAATTCAAAAAACTCCCAAATTCAAAAATCAAAATTTCAGAAAACCTAAAAATACCCTTCTAAAGATTATCATCCGATCTATCAACTAATGAAATTTGGACGTGTTTTACCAAGTAAGCCCTTGAAAAATGATGTTCAGGCGTTCAGCCTGAGAGTTGTGAAAAGGTCTGAATTTGGAAATCTGTAGTTTTTAAGTCTTTTTCCTAAAATGCCTTCAAAGCTCCTGATGACAACTTGGTCCTCTGGTCATGCCAAAATTTTGTTGATGCCGTCAAAGCACAGCATCCTGATTGTTTGTAAGCTATAGAGTGAAGCTATACTGTAATGCTTAGACATGGAGCTGGCCCAAGAGGTGCGGGATACAAATCGAGAAAAATTATGGAGGGAAAGCCGGGGTTAACTCTTATATTCGAGACACACCACTCAAATGTAGAGGATCTATCATAAAAATACTTAACTCCAAGGAGAACATGGTTGAAATGAAAATATTACAAGAAATTAAACCTAAGCTACATGTGGTGATACACCAAGAGAAATATTGAATGAGTTGCCTTGCATGGAAATGAAATTGAAAAAATATCGAAAAGGATGAACATCAACACAAATCAGTCTCTTATAAAAAATTCATTCACCATTAAACACAAACTTTCAAAATATGTAACACAACCTAGTATGAACAGTTAATCTAAAATTCAAACGAAACACAAGAGAGGGTTGAACTTAATCAACAGAATTATATTATTGCTCCATATATTTAATACAATGCATTACAATGACCAAGAGGCATAAATTTTCATTTACAGTTTGAATGGGAGGTTTTTACTCCATAAAATCACTTACAGACGAGAAGAAGGGAGGGTGAAAGGTAAGATTATCCAATCTTTTGAACTGGAGCCCTCTGACCAGATAAATAGAGTAATGAGAGGGAAGGCGAGGAGAAGAATTTCAAAAAGTCTTGCCTTACAACCACCAAAAAAAAGGCATTAGAAACTCTCGTAACAACGATGGGTGCCACTTAAAATGCATACCCCCATGCACTTTTCCTTGTTGGGGGAGAAGAAGGAAGCCCATACCTCATTATTTTGGTAGGTGAGAAATTTGTAAACTCCCTCTAAAATGGCAGATTGTATTTCTTCATTTAAAATCCTTAGGGCTTTCCTTTTTTGTGCAAATACAAGATTCTAGTTAAAATTTATGGTCGTCTGAAGTTGAGTGTGTCATACTACGATAAATGTCAATGATTGATATTCTTTCTCGGACTCTGAACTTGCATCGCGTCCTTTGAAATCCAAAATTTCAGACTTTTAGCATTTGGAAGTTTGGGAGTTTTGATTTCGAAGTCTGATATTCGAACATCAAAGTTCAGACTCCAAAACCATGTCGTGTTACATTGTTCATCGGTCGATCAAGAAGTTCTGAAATTTTGAAACTCTGAAGTTTGAAATTCAAACTCTTTTTTGGACTTTAAAAATATTGGATTTTCAAGATTTCAAGATTTTGGGGTTTTGGGAGTTTGGAGTTCAGGATTTTAGGAGTTTGGGATTTCAGGGTTTCATATTTTGGGACTTCAAAATTCGGGATTTCAGGGTTTTAGGTTTTGAGATTTTGGGGGTTGTGCATCCAGTTTGGGTCCTTGAAACCTTCTGCTATTTTTCTGTGTTTTTCATATCGGAAGCCCCCACTCCAAGTTCCTTTCAAACTCAAAGCTGATTCATTCTTTTACAAAATTCTTTGCAATGTGCTCAACCTACTTTATCCTACTTTCCCAATCTCGAAATGCAAGCTCCCATGATTGAATCAATCCCTCCATTTTCTCTGTGTTTAAGGTCATGTTTTTCCAATTCCACCTGAGGGGAAAAATTGGATAACAATTACCTTTAGAGGATTTTATCTATCGTTTACCATCTTGGTTGTGTTGTCTTGGCTACTGTGAAAATGTAAGAACGGTGAGGGTATCACCTCTTATTTTCTCCATTTACTTGTTACAAATTGGATGGATAATAGTCATCATACTTGAAATAATTATTTAAGAAGTATTTTCATTTGTTGTGCATGGTTATATGGTGAATCAAAGTCCCTATACAGTTCATGCTAGGGGTAGAATGGAATATTAAAGTTGTATGAAAATGAAACTTCACTTTCAATTGGGAGTTTGTGTGGTTTCTTTGATTTACAATTTCAGCCCTGGAAAGTGACATTACATTGGTATTAGAGAACTCATCTTCTTAGCCTGAGGGTTTGATGTAAGAATGAAATAAGGGTTTATTTTTATATCAAAGGAGGGAAACAAAATTAGACTAAACCAAAAAAGAAGAGAGGACAATATGGATCAAAGGGACGCCCAAGAAGACAACATTAACAACCTAATTGAAGAAAAACTAATATTGGCAGACACCATCGACCTCCTAGCCCTAACCCTTCAAGTATTTCATGAACCTAGGGTCCATAATTGAGATAGAAGCTCATCCCGAGAAAATACTAGACTCGGGACCCTTTGGATCAGGTCATAGATTCTTAGCCACTAGCACTATTTTCCGTTCCAAGGAAAGAAACAGATAGGCTGAGCAAGGACCTTTGTGGGGAAAAGTATTTCCACAAGCTATGAAGAATAATATATGGAACTTGTACGAGAGACCATTACACTTGATGAGTTCATTGGTGTGAGAAAAGGAAGGTCTAGTCTAGAGCCAAGATAAAATGTGCCATAGAAAGAGGTGCAAAATGTGTTGGGGAAGATGACATTATCTACTTTGAATGGATCGACTAAGGGGACAGCTAGGGCGTGGATATAAAAGTAGTATACATATTTTTCCTCAAAGCTTGGATAGAGGATGATACCATCATATTTACAACCCTTCACCTAGATGGGATTGCTCATGAGTTGTTGTTCCATGGATTGGTGACAAAAGGGCACAAAGAGATCCATTTTTATGATGAGTTTTGTAGAAGACTGGTTCATAAAATGGGAGATATGACCCAAAGTTCACTTTCGAAAACTGTGCAATGTTAACAATTTAAAGAACAACGAATGGGTATATGTGAATTGTTTCTTTGATTAGACTTACAATCAGTGATTACAGATGTTATAGAGAGGAGACTTGTGGTTCTTTTCATTGAGGGTTTTGACTGAACCAATCAATGGTTTTGTTAGAGCCTTTGATCCTTTTTCTCTTTAATAGGCAATCAAAAATGCCTTGGACCTTGAAGGTGCTGCCCTAAAAATAACATCAATCAAAAAACATCCCAAGGTTAACTCGATTGGAGGACATCCTAAAGGACCTATGGGACAACCTAGAAATGCTCCCTTAGACCAGCCAAGGAATCCCTTGCGACAGATGCCCACTATTCAAAAGAAGCTGCCCAAAACCAATAATGTTTGTGAGACTATAAATGAGATAAAGAAGAAGAATATATGCTTCTCTTTCAAGGATAATGGACTCCAGGACATCGTTATTAGGTAAAGGTAAGTAAAGGGCATTATAGTGAGGTGTTTGAAATTGTGAAGATGAGTAATATAGGTGGTTGATGAGCCAAGTCCCGTAGATTTTAGGAGAGGACATAGAAATTCTATACGGCACTCTTACTACCTTGTCCAATGCACCAAGATATCATATGTTCCGGGTGAAACGTGACCTATAAGGGAAAAGGATCACAATTGCTTGAA
>JAHRHJ020001932.1:0-16208 GCA_019776745.2 Taxus chinensis
ACCATAATCCATTGTTTTGTCTCTTAACCGCATCAATGGATTCTCACAAACTTGTTCAAAGTTTCATTCTATTATTTCACACTTCATAATATTCTTTTGAGTTCCCAGTGTTTCAAGTAACATACCTTCCATTTTTGCAAGCATATCATTTCCCACATTAACTGCTCAGCTTCACTTTATTTGTTTAATTCCCTTGTTTCCTTCATGTTTTTTTCAAAAATATGGGAATAGTCTTTCAATGGATTCCTTGCTTCATTTCTCACCTCTATGATCAATCCTATTTTCTCATTGAATAATAGCATCTTTCTTTCTCCCCCATAAATCCCACCCGCCTAAATATCATTGTTTTTTGATTCTCAGGAATCTCAACGTGGGCCCTCCTTTGTGAGTCTAGGTCAATTTCTTACCAAGTTAGACAATGCTTCATTTTTAGGCCTTTAAATCCTCTTGGTTTCTTTGAACGCATCATCTTCTAACAAACAACTCCTTCGCACCATACATAGAAAAATCAGGTTTCATTTCTTTATTTTTTAACGCTTACCGTGAGATCCTAGACCTCAAAAAAAGATCAGATCAGGATGCTTCTCCTCGCACAACATATTTAGGCGTTTAATATATGTGAATCATCCTTATTCTATTCAATTCATCATGTAGATAACCTTTTCCTTTTAGGAGGCCTTTCCCGGGTGATGAGATCCAGGCTTTATAGATCATCATCATCCCAAATGTAACCTCTATCTTTTTCTTCTTTGGGAGAGAATTATCTTATCCATTCCTTATGGTATAATCATGTCACCAAGGTATTGAACAATGGAGTGATAGGGATGACTGGCAAGGGCTTTAAGGTGAATAAAGGCATAGACGTACCTCTATAGAGACATATATTGTTTACTCTTGAGTGCCTAGTTTTTGCAAAGCCCGCCTGATCTTCAATTCCATCGTAAGAATAAGATGGGTCTCTTATTTCGTCAAATTGTCCAATGTTTTTGGTTACCCACCTTCCCTTTCTACTTTGTAACTAAATCCTCACCCACTTTCCTTTCGAGTAGGACCATCTATCTCAAAAGTTCTGAGGAATTAATTTATTGTAGGAATTATATTGGCTTCAGGAATTCTCAATTACTTCATGGTCCTGAGGTGTTTGGCTATACTGTGACACTGAAGTTTCCTCCTTGTGTTACCTATACTAACCTTCTCTTGGGGTGAGGCTAGCTTCATGTTCAAGTACTTGTTTCCTCTCTCCTGTTTCCTCCCCACTACTTTGAGGCAACTCTGAAAGAATATCATATGTTGTTGCGGAAAAGTGAAGACATTCGTCACAGGAATATTCAAAACATGTATGTTGCTTATGGATGAAATGTACTGGATCTGTTGGAAATAAAGGGTTTCATTATATGTACACGTTGTTACTGAGCATAGTCTTCATGAGACTGGGTGTATAGGTGAAATGACAGGTGCAATCAAGGTCGATTATGTCTGTAATTTTCTTCTTTTCTTCTAATCAACTCAGCAACACCATATTCACTCTCTTCTGAGATGAACTTGTCCCTCCGCCTCCTCAAATTCAGTGCTTAGTCTTACTGTTTGAAAAATTCATGAGGTGGTTTTCAGGAAAAATTTCCTCTTAGAGGCGTATTAAGGAGTGGGATCCATTATTTTATCCTTTCCTTTCCTTAGAATCCTAACATAGACTGGAATAATTTGTAAGGGGTTAACATAAAAAATAGGGCCCCCAATCATACCTTTCAAGGAATTTTCTCTAGTCTCTTCTGTTTTTTTAAGGGAGGGAGTTTCCTTTTGAACCTTGGGGGCACTTACAATCACCCCTTATGGGCATGGAATCCATTTTCCTGGAGGAAATTAAGATTCTGTCTAACCTCCATGAGAACATCCCTATAGTGGGGCATCACTCTTCCCAATATGGAGGAATACAATCAATCATAAAGCTTGTTATTCTATATTCTCTTAACACTGGGTTTTTGTAACTTACATCCACTCCTTTTGATAATAACCACCTTAAACAAAGTCAGATGATATTTGCAGTATTTTCTTGATTATATTTCTTCTCATCAATATTCCAATTAACTGGTGGCAAAGGCTAAGAGGTAATATCATTCCTGATATATTCTTGACTAATCACATTCCCATTATCCTCTAACTCTTCAGGATCTTGAATAACCCCAAAATAAATCATTTTTAATAGTGTCATTCTTGAATATTCCCTTTATCTGACTTCCCTTTCATCCACACAATTCATCAATCAATCATCATAATTAGGTTTATGCTCTACCTAAGTAGGTACAACACTATCTAACATATTTTTATATCATAATGTTTTCTTTCTTAAAATATATCTACATACATCTATTCATTTCTCCTTCCAATGTTTTTTCCTTTTGGATGTTTGGGAAATTATAATTCCGAATGATCATGGGGAACTTGATAGGGGATGCTAGATGCTACTGAGAAATGAATTGGTGTATTGATAACAATTTCCTAACCAATTCCATCAATTCCCATTTATCACGTACACACCTGGGGAGCAAGTAGGGTTTCCCATCATAGCCACTAACCCCGATATATGAAAAGCTCCTAAATTGGATGAAATAACACCCATATTGAGTAATAACTCTATTAGCATCAGGGTAAAATCTCACAGTCTCTCATTCAAGGTAGTATAAACAAAGTGTGGGTAAACATAAATTATTTGTAACATTTATGTAATGCATTTCACAATTTTCTAGCCTTAGCTGATATAATACATTGTACACCTAAGAACTGCCAAGTTCACCATCCATCAATAACTCTGAAAAATTTCTATGAAAATCAATATTATAAATCAAGTAAGAAGACATGAAAAATTCTGCCATGTCAAGCTTTTCTCCTCTTGCAATCTAGGCAACTCCCTCATTTCTTCATGAATGCAGTCACTTATTATCTCATCCCATGGGAGAGGTATTTTATTGGTAAGTATGAACTAAATGAACTGATACATCCATTCCTAAAAAAAGGTAGTAGATTCAACACTCATTACTTAGTTTAACAATACAATCACATCTCCAACTTCCTCGATAAATTAAGTTCTATTCAACTTCTTTTTCATTCTGGGGCGGAATTTTGTGGATTGATCACCCAATGGGCATTTATTAACTTTGTCCATTTCTTTGAATGTGAATTCCATTATTCATGTGTTAAATCTTTCGTAATATCCCCTTCTTCCCTTGTGGGAGGAAAACCAAGCATTTTGTTAAACGCCTACTTCTGAAAAGATAAAATCAAAATTCCCCTCCCATCTCGAAACTCTCAGCTTATGGGTTTATAATGTTGAGCACACACTCATACAAGTTCTGGTCATGGTATATTAGGAGGGAAATCTGTAGCAAGGTCAATACCACTATTGTATATTTGGGTCATGTTGTCACTTCTTTTAGGGGAGTTTAACCTTTACCTAAAATATTCTAGGTCAACATATGAAATTTCAGAGTCTGCAATTCTATCTAAGGGGAACTAAGATTAGAACGCATTTTCATGTATAATAATTAGAGTTTCGTGATTTCAACACAATTTTATCAAACCCCTTTTCACAAGAAACCTAGAATTTTTGAAATTGATTCTCAAAATGTCACAGAAAATATGGGAACTGAGGAAATCACCTTTTGAATAAAATCCATTCATTGCCCAGAACTTGACTAAAAAGTGTTGCAACTAAAATCTGATCATTGGGGATAATGCTTGCTTCGGCTCTCCTTCAATACTGTAAAATCCTTTCAGAACATCAAACCTTAGGATTACCAGTAGAGTACTTTATAATAATTTATCTTATTAATGGCTCATAGATTCATGCATTAGTGCCAAAGATTACATTCATGGTAAAATTGATAATTTTCATATTTTTCTTTCTTTTCAACCGTTGCAATATTTTTCGCGTCCTATCATCTATGTATTTTCCTTACACGAGTCCTTTGAATTAATGATATTTACCTCCATTACGGTTGTTAGGAAAATATATTTGTTTAGTGCTCCATTAATATGGATGATTGAATATTTACTTAGAGCTGAATTTATGTGTGTAATGAAAATGTTAATGTGAGTTGTTTTATAAACAACTCATATAGCAATATTAGTTTGGGTGAGTTTTAACAACTCACGTATGTAGGAGTTGAGAGAGAGATTTTTGGGAGTTTTTTTGAACAACCTCCTTATTTTTAGGAATGCATATTCCTATATATATGTAATCCTATGATATGTATGATAACAGATCATTATTGAGTTTCAGATTGACAAATTATTATTTTGTGGAAACTTGTAACCAAATTTATATTTGGTATTAGAGTAGGTTGTTAGTTTCATATCATTTAAAGTTCTCTTTGTGCCATTCTTCCTCATACATTGCTAGCACCTATTTTATATTTTATTATGTTACATTCTTATCACCTTAAAACCGTGTGCATCACATCTCCAAGCATTAGCATTCACTTGATGACTCATATCCTCACAAATGCAAAGAAATGCTAAAATTGTGTGCATAAATATGCATTATCTCCATTGTGTGTGTCCAATATTGTCTGCATGGTTGATATTTGGTAAATCCTTATTGTGCATGGAGGAGGAATATTGAACGTCACATAAGCAATTATGTTTCCATAGCTTTGAACGTGTAGACCTGGCTTGGCTTGATTAAACAAGTTATAAACTACCACACCTATATCTTAGAATAGAAATCCATAAGTTTGATGTAAAATATTTCTCCTGATGTAAAATATTTCTCCTGACAAAGTGTAGGTATTATCACAATTTGGATGCATTAGTTTGACGTTATCTCTTCAAACATTCTCTACATGGTAGTTCTAGTTTGGTTTGAGCTTTAATCAACTCGCCACACTCCCAATTCAACTCAAGAATTTTTTTACAAGTTATGCACCCATGTAATGATAGGTTGCATGCAATAAAATGTGTTTGACTTGTAGATTAGGCATCACATTAACCAATGTAATCAGTGGGGGATATTTGTATAATTGATGACATCATTACATGATGATACCTCGAATGGTGTGGTCTTGGTATGATCCACTAGTCAGCAACATGATATTTGACTGATAGTGGACTATGGAGGCCTTTCATTCTATGCTAAGAAAAGTGGAAAATTATTTAATCGAACAACAATAGAGGTTATTTTTTATTTAAACCAAGGTTGGTTTGTTTTTAGTCATATTTTCTAATTTAAATGTTTTTTGGCAAATGTACATTGGTTGATTGGCGTAATATAAATTTTGCTGACTCATCAATCTTTGTAGAGGGTCCATAGGTCAAATATATTAATTAGAAAAAATAGTGGGAATATATGAGATTAGTGGTGATATTCTCCCTTGATAGAAAGGAAAAGGAAGTAAATATTAATTTTCTTAATATTTCTATAATTTTCATTTTGGAGAAAGTATTCCAAAAATGTTTGTATAAAAAACGTGTTCTTTGTATAAGTCAATGTGTATTTTCAGTTGTAAATTCAAGGTCAACAGAGTCCACAAGTTCTTGTAAGTGTGTCATTATTATTTTTTTTCATTTAAGTTTTTTTTTCAAAAGGTTTCAAAAATATACAAAATTGAGTGATTTTAAAAGTCTAAAAATAAAGAAGTTTGCCTTACAGACACATTTTTAAAGTAACCCAATGCCTGAGCTGTTTTTGAGCTTCATGATCACATTCGGCTGAACTACCAGTATGACACTAGAGGTCGGAGGCAATGGAGGATGGAGGGTGATCAACGGCTCTCGTCATTCACCAATAATGGGGTCACCTATAACATTGGTGGCATATTTTTATAATATTTTCAGTTGTTTACTTTTAGTGGTATGTGCAAAAATAAAACAAAATATACATTCCTTGCTAAATATTGAAAAGAGGAGGATGTACATTTTGGAATTTGAGAATAGTTGTATAGGTGGGCAGCTAAACTAGAGTGATCCTCTGACTGCTGAGATTCTTTGACTGTCATACTTCTAACATCAATCGAAAGGTGAAATATAGCATTCTTTGGAAGTGAAATCGGGAACTGTTGAGTTCGTGTATGTAGGTGAATCAGTGTAAAGGTGACCATACGGTATGGGATTCACTGTGGTGAAGGGGATTGGTTATGTGCAGCAAGATCCAGACAACAAGATCCAAGCCAACAATATGTAGACCTAAAAGTATGTGGACGCATACGATTTTGTTTCCAATTCTTTGGTATGTGTTTTCTTCCCATGTTCACACTAAGGGGGGAATGTTAGGAAAATATATTTATTTAGTGCTCCATTAATATGGATGATTTATTATTTACTTAGAGATAAATATATGTGTTTAATGTAAATTTTAATGTGAGTTATTTGATAAACAACTCATATAACAATATTAGTTTTGGTGAGTTTTAACTCACGTATGTAGGAGTCAAGAGAGATATTTTTAGGAGTTTTTTTAAACAACATCCTTATTTTTAGGAATGCATATTCCTATATATATGTAATCATGTGATATGTATGATAACGGGTCATTATTGAGTTTCAGATCGACAAATTATTATATTGTGTAAACTTTGAACCAAATTTATAATGGCTACTGCATTAATGAATCCCCATTTTAACAGGCCTCGGAAGAATTTTGTAAAATTATCCACACACCATCTTTGTAACACAAAGAATGTATTTCTTTCTCCACTCCTGTATATGTAGTATGCTTAGTCCATTTATCTAATTCGTTAGGTCTCGGGCTTGTTTTTACCAATTGTATGTCTCAAAGAACCACAATATTTTGTTCCCTTTTCGCTCAGCTTCCCAACCTTCCTTTTCACATTTATTTTATTTTATTTTTCAAAGGGGTACAAAACTATAAACTTCACATGATCAAACCATTGTTGACTTTGATTACCGAGTTGACACATATCCACCTTCAGGCTTCATATTTGCAACTGCACTTTGAAATTTACCACGTGTAAAATTCACAGGTGAAATAAAGGCTTGTCTCCCCGCTCCAACGATAAAATCTATTACATGTGTTTCCTTTCAAGGAGCGGGGTTGTGTCCATATTTTACATTGTGCTCTCATGAATACTCTTTGGAATATTTCACCATGCCTCAGGGATTATTTTTCATATTGCAATAATTATACAAACATTTAAATCAATCCCGATATCGTGAGGTAAATCTGAAACATTCCATTTGTTTTCAGGTGTCGGGAAAAAAATGTATTTTTTATAAGGATTAACGAAGGATGACACTCAGGGAGTTTTTTGCAAGGATTGATCTGAATATTTAACATATTTTACATGAAAATATTCTTGTAACAACGTGGTTATGATTACTTTGACTGGGAAAGAAGATTCATGCCAAATTTATTATACTAACACAAGATTTTTCTAGGTTTAACATGAATTTATGCTTTGAATACATGTATTTCGGGGTTCTAGCAAATAGGATATGAAAAATTTTAGAGGCACATTTAATATTAAGGAGCGAGCTAAAAACGAGCACCAACATCAACTCTGATTCAGGGATGGGAACCCCTTGTGGGTGCCACAAAAACCAAACAAATAATTTTACATAAAGACCAAGTTCCTTAATCCATTGGGAAACTGAGTCATTTGTAACATGCACTTGGCCTTATGAGAAGATACACACAACAAACTACTGATGGTACCAAAAACAATCGGTCAATGTAGACCATAAAAAAAAGGGAAACAAAAACAACAAACAACAAAAACTGTACATTGTAAAAAATTTCATACCTGACCATGTGGGATTAATCTAGAAAGTGCTTGAGATTCCTGTCATTGACAGACAATTCCAATAATTTTCCTTCCAGATATTTTAAGAAAAAGGTGTGCTCACCAATTCTGATGCAAGTGAGTATGGTCCCATCCATAAGGCATCGAACTTTCTATGTTTTCCCTTATCTTCATACCTACTATCCCAGATTAAAACCAATCTCCCCACCTCGAAAGCCACTAGGAGTTACCGGCTCTATGTAAAAAAATATTTTGAGTCTTCCCTAAACTTCAAGATGTCTGTGGTGGACTTCCTTATTTCTTCATCTACTCAAGATTTGGTTTATTCATTTTCTTTCCTCATCAGGGCTCACTTCTCCTTCACTTTCCATTTTTTACATGAAGTGATAATAAGACAATTGCATGTGCAAAGGTACAAATCTGGACTCCATAAACGAGTTGCAAGGACTTTTTCTATTTTTTCTAGTACCCTTTTTGTAGTAACTCGATCTTCTATAAAGAAAACTTGAAGTTCTTCACCCGCCATTTTCTTTTATTGGTTCCAATGGCCTCGAGAAGGTTCTTAAAGAATATTTTTGTTGCTTGCCTCGCGTGGCCCATTTCCTTTGAGGTTTTTATTTGTGCATAGTTCCAAATTGATATCATAATTCCTGCACATGTTTTGCATGGTTTATCCCTTAAACTCACAACTTATCAACACTTTTTAGCAAGTACTCAAATCTTAAAGTTGGTGATTTAGAGGAAATCCATAACCCTTGTGATTTCCTTCTTGTGTGGTAATAGCCTTAAACCTATTTATTGAAGTAATCACTCAACCAGAATCAATTATGTCCAACACTTAAAGTATCTTCTTCCTCCCAATAAGATTCATTCCCCCCATTGGCTTGAAATTGAGTTCAATTGACTGGTTGCAGAGGACAGTAACCTAAGCTTTCACCTACCAAATATTTGACCACTTTCACTTTTCTTATTAACACTGTAGTATCCTGGAATAGATTGGTACCATAGCCTACCCTCAGATCTTGTGCGCAGTACCCTCTTCCACAGCAAAATGGCCCTCCAACACTCCCAATGAAACTCTACACTATTTTTGGGAGATTATTCTTAGTGACACATCTGATATAATATCCCTGGATCTAGCATACTAACCAAATCATCATGACAGATTTTTTTGGATGTCTGTTTAAGTGTTCTCCGTGCTGATTTTTGTCTAGATGTTCCAGGACATTTAACAATTTTTTCAATTATGATACATCTTTAAAGCTAGATAAAATACTCATCTTTTTTCATTGGGATACCATACATATTAGTTCTGGCATTTACCACCGACCATCCTAGACCGGGGTCCTGACACTTGTATATACTTTCAATCATCAAATTTTCCTAATCTAACCTCTGACCAATTAGTAGCTTTGTATTTCATATCATATTCACCTGCAACTTGTTCACCCTACAAATCTCTTAAGAGATACTTCATTGTGGATAAGATGTATGACCCATGTATGGGGAACGTAAGCTACATTTGACTTAAGATGTAGGGTCTAAAGATTTTTTGTACTCTTACCAAAGTAATCCTATTTTTCAAAATAGTATATTTCAATCAACTAGGCACCTTATAGGGATTACTGTCTGACAAATCAATGTGCCGTTTTCGTTCTTCTTAGCCGTCCATTCTACAATAATACGTAATGGCAGATGGTATCTCTCAACGAAGCAACATAAGAGAAATTTGAAAATCTTTCTTATAGTCGACATTACATGCTGGTGCATTGTTCAGATGCTGATCACATTTATTCTAAGTGAAATATTGGACCAGCGTTCCTTCTATCCCATTGATGACTGGTCCTAATCTTTAAAATGTTTGTTAAATGAATCTATCATATCATACACAAAAAAGTAGAGATGTACCTCCTAGTAAATTTATGTTGGTGAACCGAAAATATTGAATTCCTTTTTATATTTGGGTGGGCTCGGACCTTTCCACACCTTGCATTTGCCCTCCTCTCCGGTATCTCGGCATGACCCCCGTGTCCTTTTGAACATAATATGCCCCAATGTTTTGATCCTATTATGTGACTCACAAAATGCAATTTCTTGGGGATTCAATGAAATATCCCATACTCTGCTGCATCTGAGCAACATTCTTTCTAGGTGCCTCAAATGGTCACCTCTTATCATGGAAAAAATTGTTATTTCATCTTGATATACAGCTATGAAATCATTGATAAGACCTGAGAAAGCCACATCCATAGCTCTCTACAAAGTTGCTCTCACATTCATGAGTCCAAAAGGCATTCTGACATAAACATAGGTCTCTCATGGAGTGGTAAAGGTAGTCTTAAACTATTCAGATTTCTTCACAACCACCTTATTATATCCTAAGAAACCAACGTTGATAATAATTCAGATCTAGTAACCAATTGCAGCATGTTATCCATATTTAGAAATGGATAATTATCTTTGATTAATGCCTTATTAAGATTCCTAAAATCCACACAAAGCCTTATGTCCCCATTCTTCTTCCTGACTGGTAGAAGGTTTGACACCCATGAAGAATACTTGACAGACTATATGATTCCTCCATATCTCAGCTTTATCAACTCTTTTTGCATTTTGAGAAAAAGGATGGGATTAGTGGGCCTTTTTTTCTACCTGAATGGTTTGGAATGGGGTTCTAGAGGTATCTCATGTTGAAATAGATATTCTCTATAAGATTTAAATTCAAGGTATAACCAAGCTAAGAAATCTTGATATTCTCTTAGTAGCTTAGTATAAGCCTGCTTTTCTTCTTTGTTCAAAGTGCAACCCAACCATACATTTCTAGTATTTTCTTGAGTCCCCAGATTTTATTATTTAAGATCTCTAGAAGTAGAAATAGGCCTATTAATTACTTTGTCAGTACTCTAAAATTTGGACTCAAGGGAAACTAATCCTATAGGAATTGTGTTTATTTTTAGCTAGATAACCTCTTTCCCAAAGAAATTTTGTTTCCCATCACATAGTTCAACCATTATCTCTAAGTCAATATGTTGATTTGCAAATTCATCTTTTCTCTTCATAAATATTTGTATATGAGAATCATCTTCAAATACTTTTCAATGTTTGACATTATCATGCACATAAGGTCTAGCCAATACTTCAACATCATAATTACAAAATAGAGCTATTGTACAGTTTAAAAAATGTGACACAATAACAGACAATTTATCAGTTGTTGTGTTCTGAGTTCTTTCATGATACAGGATGTTAAATGAATCAAACATTTCAATAAGTTCATATATTGCATGCTTGTACCATTTCATTCATTGATTTTTTGTTGCATACATTTTTCTTACTTGTTTCATAATCAACTCAGAATCTCTCTTAACAGAGATATCCTTGATTCTATGTTTCAAAGAAACTCTTAGACCCAAAAGCAATGCCTCATACTCTACAATATTATTAGTGCATTCAAAATTTAATTTGAATGAAAAATTAAAAGATTCTTGCTCTGGGGATGTGAGGACTATTCCAGGTCCACTTCCCACAACTGAGTATGCTCCAAAAAACATCATGGTCCAAGGAATACCAACATCTTGTAAATGAGTAGCAGTATTTATACATTGGTCTTCAAAATCAGCATATCCTATAAAATTTTCCAAATCAGTGTCAACAAATAATACCTCATAAGAGGAACTCATGGGGTCTTCAATAATGTGGATCATATTTTTCTCTCCATGCAATTTCACCAACTTTCTTTCTACAAATATGGTGGCATAATACATGTCCATCTGTACACTACCTCCCACACTTGCAACCAACTTTCTAGATAACTACATACCCCACTTAATAGGGCAATCACCAATAACCATGTTCATGATCAAATATTTAACAGAGTAAGCAACAAGCTGAAAAATTATCCATTTCACATACCCAATAACTGGTACCTCTCTTGAATCCATGGAATAAAATTTTCCAAAAGATGTTGTTACCTTTATATCTAACTCATTCATGACCTACAATGGAATTATGTTGCACGAGGATCCTGAGTCAAACATACAGTTGAGAAAATTTTTGTCACTAATAATCAAATAATTAAAAAATGGATCAATATCCAATTGAGATTCGACCAAAGAAGTTCCTAAATATATCTCTAGGGATTCCCCCATGCTTTCTTGTTCCTGAGGCACTTCTACTTGAGTTGTAGTGGGAGAGACATCCACATTATTTACATATTTATTTATGACAATTGTTTCTTCTTTGAATCCCAAATATTCAAATGTTTTTCATCTTTGCTCAAGGATTCTCAGCAATTCAACAATAGGCATATTAATTTTAATCTAACTCAAAATTTGATCCATATCACATGTGACATACTTGTTCATAGCTATGTTGGGGGATAAATTAATTTATTTTTTATGGGACAAGATGTTTTACTGCTTGAGCAACATTAGTGGTACTCGGCTTAGTAGTAACAATAGGGCATTTATTTGGCATATTTTTCTTGGGAACATTCTTGGGGAAATATTTCAATATGGGTTTCTTATTCTTGGAATGTGCAGTATATCCTTTGACCATTCTGCTACGAAGGTTTTAGTCCTTTTCTTGATCCAAAATAGCATTCATCAGTAGCTACTTATCTTCCTCACAAGGAATACCCCCATCATATTTTTTAATCATAAAATCCCTTAAATATCCAAAATCATGGTTAGGTAACTCAAAATAAAATTTAACCATATCATCTCTGACATTAGTGGTAAGGGGAAAAGAATATACCTATTCTAGATAGTTCCAAAAATATTTGACAATTCTAGCACCAATTAATTCAATAAAAGTGGCACCTTGTGGTGCAGTATCAGAACATTCCATCATACAAACATCACCAAAAGTAAATTCATCAGTGGAATCATCAACAACATTGGGTTCATAAGGAGAATGTGGTAAGAAACATTTATCACACCATTCAATGAAATGATCTTCTTCAACCATAGATACCCTAGCAGTCAACGGATCAGGTACTAGTTTATTTTCTCTAGGGTTTGGCTACTTGTTTCCTAACCCCATTAGTCCTTTTCCTATGTCATCTTCTCTATGGTCACCTTTGGGATGAATTATAAATCTATTCTATCCTTGAGGTTTATGTTGAGCTTGAGTATTTTTCCCTAGGCATTTCTCATCTCGAGGAAGTTTGTAAGAAATATCCTTAACAGCCCATGCTAAAGTTTTGACTAATTCCACCAAATATACTGACTTGCTTGTTTGGGGTTTCTCTGAGTTAATCAATTTAACACCCTCCCTCTTTAGAGGTTTTTTGGTTTCTTTGATATTATTCTCAATTTTTACTACCATATAAAAGGCCTGCCTCAAGTTTGCAAGGTTCTTATCCCTCAGATAATAACTTGCTTTCTTGTCAAAATCATCTGAGTATTTAATTAGACAAGAGTCATCACTAGGCATTAGGTTTATAGGTAATATTGTCAAATTTTTATTAAACCTGGTATTAAAATCATGTACTAGTTCATTATGATTTTTCTTTATATTCTCAAATTCGGTGAGTAAGAACCTAGGATTTGTCTTATCACCATATTATAACTTGAAGGCATTCTTCATTTCCACCTAAGAAGCAATTGAATTTTCTGGTAGTGACTTATACCATTCCCTAGCATCTTCATCTAAATTGTGTATAAATAGTTTTACATACACATCTTCATGCTCTATTTCATAGTCTTTCATGACATTTTGGAATAACTTAAGATGTTGATCCCCACTTATGGTATTATTTCCTTGAAATTTGGACAGTATATTTCTATCTTCATTAGGAATCTCATTTGGATATCCCACCATCCCATGAAAAATTATAGGTTTGTAAGTATTTACAACAAAAGGAGCTCTGGGTGGAATTCTGGCCATATTATTTGGTGAAGGCGTTTCAACAAGAGGGTTAAAACTGTTGGGAACTAGGGGTCTTTTAGGCAATGGAGTGTGATATTCAAATTATTGATCCTTTAATGACTTAATTTCACAAAATACTCTATTATTTATAATCAATAAAGGAGGAAATTGAAGAATACACTGATCACTTGTAAATAAAGGCCCCTCCTAAACTAGAGTGTATAAATTAGCACAAGGACTACCTAATCTAGAATTGTCTGAAGTGTTGGAGTAATCTTCCACTAAAGGTTGATCAGTTTCAGTAACAAGTACAACTTTTTATTTTGTCATCTGATCACCTAAGACTTTCCAGACTTGTTTTCTCCCTGGATTAGTCTTTCCCAAGCTTGGAAACAGTCTTCTAGCAGGGTCTGATTTGAAGAAGGATCTCTTTCCTTCCAACTTTGTAAAATTTAATGAGTAAATCAACAAGAATTAAAGTTTTTAACATTGGTATATGCTAGATTTTCTCATAAAAGATCGGAGTTTTCACTAAGGCTTTGCACCTTAGACATGTCGATCACTTGAAATAATGTGTTAAATGATGATTTTATGCATAATTTAAACCAAGATTTGAAAATTTTCACAATCTTCTATCAGGATTCTTCCAGTGGAGTCAAATTTAATAGAAATCTTGCTTGCACTAGGAAAATATAGAGTAAATTAATTCAGAAAGGGCTCTATTTTAGCAAATCTCAAAAAAGGACTGAATTCTGAAGATGAATTTATATCAGATACACTAGAAATGTTAACACAAACACGTAGTTATCTTAATTCCAGGAAATAGTCCCCGATAATGGTGCCAAAAGTATGTTGGTACCCAAATTTACACCTCTTATGGAGCTAGGTAGTATCAACAAGCACGTTATGGTACTTTAAGAATGGTAGACTTAGAAATTTTACATTATTTATAGCCAGGGAGAAGTATTACAAACCTATTGAGATTGGGCTTCAGAGGTCTGGGGTGAAATGTACAAAAGGAATGGCCAACCTTGCTAATTTTGGTCCTACCTTTAACCAGGGTAAGAGAACCCAAGGGGTAACCTAAAACATAGTAGAAGGGATAAATATTTTACTTCTCACTTTTTTACAAAGCAATGGATAAATCTGGGATAAGCATGGCCATATACACAACACTTTTCTTTCATAATTTTTCACACAAAGTGAGGTGTACACTTATTTTTCTAGACACAGGCCATTTTCCCCTTATTTTTCTTTCATAATTTTTCACACAAAGTGAGGTGTACACTTATTATGTTGCTATCATTTACAAGTATTAGTGAAAGGACATTTTCTGATAAAGGGAAAATGGCCTTTCACTAATACTTGTAAATGATAGCAACATAATGGCTGAAAAAGGACTTATATTTTGGGATGAGACTAGAAATATATTTATACTCGGAAGGATCAGGGAGTGTAAACTGATGGATCCTTATAATGATACTATTTAAAACATTCACTCAGATGCATACAACATCCTGGATAATAAAGATAAATTCATCAATTAATCACATTTTCAATTTAAAGGAAGATTTTCATTCATTGATACTCAATTAGCACAAATATTCCACACAATCCTTAAAATAATTAGCACAAAATCTTGAGTAAATATTTCAATGAAGTATTTCTTGCTTCTAATCCCATACGCTTAAAATTCACTCAAAAGCTTACGAAAATCCATCAACAAAATGATTTCACTAAGGATTTGTATAATTTCATTCAATATTAAAAAGTAAATGCTCATATCACAATGTTGAACAAATAACCAAAACTTAATCACCAAGGACAGACTCAGTGTAATTCAGAGAAGCAAGAAATGTAGAATTACAATAGAAAATGTGATTGATCAACCAAGTGCTCGATATACATAATATAGAATATGTAAGATAATCTCATAATTAAATAAGTATCATTTAAATCTATCAAATTCTTGACAAGGGAACATGTAAACAAATGATCTCAATGCATGCTAATGACTATACATCATAATCATCTTAACATTTGAATTTAAAAGAGTAAAAAACTTGAAATGTATTCTTAGACAGTTGAGAAATATCATAGTAAAAATATCTCAATTTGTTTTTTGCAAAAAACTTAAGAAACCCCCCCCCCTCATATGAGGAAAAACCCCTCATACTTATACAATCTACTTGACTTAATTTCCCCCTAAAAACGTCCTAAAGGATTCTTTGAACTCAGATCCATGTCATTTCAAAATTTCTCAAAGGAATAATCTCTTAACTAAAAAATATTCCTATTTTACTTCAGATTGGGCTGGGTGAAGAAGGAACCACATGTGGACACATGGGAGAAATTAAAATTATATATTTCTAATTCTAAAAAACTTTTTGTCTTTTAGAAAATTACATTCTATTTTGAAGAAATTTTTGATTCAGAATGTTTTGTGAAGGTAAGTTTGTTTTGATCTGTCTTCTTTCTTCTTCTTTACTTTTCATGGTCCTTTGCATGGGCTGACTGAATGAGCTACCCCTACTCTATTATGGTAAGATCAAACCTTTTGATCATTTCGATGTGACAATTTCC
>JAHRHJ020001933.1:0-16180 GCA_019776745.2 Taxus chinensis
AAAATATAATTAAAAATAAATAATATAACTTTGTGAAGTGACTGGGGGGGAAAATTGAAGAAGGTTGGGGGTGAGTCAGAGGGGAGGTAACGTGTTACAGGAGTGCGTACACCAGAAGTAGAAAAGGGAATGTGATCCCATATATGTCCATTCAAACCTGGCCATTTCTTGTATAAATACAAAAACTTTATTTGAGTCCAGATTTTTGAAAATTGTAGGTACCTAGGTCAACATTGGAATATTTATCATTTTTTGGAAAGTGCAGTGAGTTTAAATCCACTGACACACAAAAACATGAAACCAGACCCCAAAGAGCCCTCATTCTCAATCTAAAAAATTTATTGAACTGGGGATCCCTATCGGCAAATGAAGCAGGTTCAATTGTCTCAAAGGATGTGGTATTTGGGTTGTGTTAGGGTAAAATCTACATTTTCATAATGGTCACATGGAAAAGGTTTTCAAGATCTGCACTTGTTTTTTGCTTCTATTTTAGTATTTTAGTTATGGCACCCATTTCAAAGGTGTGGAGTTTTGTTTGTAAAGTTGCTCCAAGTTTTATTCCTTGTGGTTTCATTGTTTAGGACCTACGTATATACACTAGTTGTTAGGGATAGTTAGGTTCATCATTACTGTTTGTGCACTGGTGCCCTTTGTTTAGTTCAAGCTTTACTTTTCCATTGGATTGCATTTTCAATCGCAGGACTCTCCTTATCCAAGCCACTATTATCAAAAATGGGAGGGCTCCATCCTTGATAAGCTATGTTCTCACGGACTACTTGCAGAATTTGTCTGGCTCTACGTTTTGTTGTGTTGGAGATAGGGTTTAGCCAATGTTAGGATTTTTATAGCGGTAGGATGTGAAAAAATGGTGGTTTCTTCTAGTCATGTCTTTCCACCATTACTTGGTATTTCCCTTTAAAATAGGCCTCCAGGATTTTTTCTCCCTATCTTCATTCTCATTCTCAGTTATGGGTTGGGCTAACATTGCTTTAATTTGGGTTTTTTGATATGCAAGAGTCTACTTTATGATCTTCTTTTTTTTACTCACTCGGACTTAGGCTTATCATAACCCATCTCGATAAATGTGAGAAACTAAGTGCATGCTTGTGTGTGAGATCTATTCGTCTTTACCCATATTAAATATTAACAGATCCTTTCAGCGTCAGTGAGTTTATTAGAGGAGCCTTGTGGGATTATCATCTTGTAATCCACTATATGGCAGATATGATGTCTGAGTCCTTTCAGATTAGAGTGCTGGTATGAAAGCTATATTAATCTCCTTCATTTTGTTGTGTTTCTTTTTTGCTTTGTGTTCTTTTGTTTTCGTGATAGATTAATTTTAGAGACTTTGAGTACACGGAAGATATATGGGAGCTTCGTAATGCTCGACAAATTGTTGTCGAAATTCTGTAAGGAGATTCAACAACAGTGTCACGGAATGGGGATGAAACCCCACCCAGTATGAGTGTAGATGCTATATTGTCAGGCATGGTTATACTCTCCCCTCTTCATAATTTTTGTTAGTCCCCGCTGTCTCTCTGATCCTTTTTTTTGCTTTACATTGGATAAGTACATTATAATCCGAAGGTTTTTGTATATTAGATTGTATAAAATAATTAAAAAAACTTTTTAAAAAAAATAGTAACAACCTTTGTATCGTGATTATAGATCTACTATTTGCTTGGTATGATAATAAAAATTGAGGCATCCCCTTGTGCTGATCTAGTAACACGTCACACCACATCAGTCGATGTTCTAATCTGAAATCTCTTTCGCCTTAATGTGTCGTTTAATACTGGCTACAAGTTGTACTTGTTCCCGAAAGACTTGATGCTCCCTTTTTAATTAGACAAATGTACCTTCTAGGGACTCACAAAGTACACCCCTTCGTCACTCTGGAAACGGGGGTATAGCTTCTTGCATACCTTGTTATAGTGTCACTTCAATGTCAGATTGCCCCTGACTGACCCCTTTTTGTCTTTTGACGTGCCTAGATTGGTGTAGTTCTAGTTTGTAGTACTATTTTGTGTCCCTTTATGGGTCCCAGTGTGGGTAGGATAGTGTTTATATCATTCTAGAAAGTTTTTGGCTTTTTGTTGAAGATCATTGAAAAAAGGTTTGTTGTTTTTGTATTGCCTGGAGCGCATATTATTATCTATCTTATCATTTTGAACCTTTAGCCATTTTTATCTCGCACCTTTACATGGAACTTCTCGCAGTCTTTGGGGAAAAAACTTTTCTAGATAGTCTTTGCCAATGGAATTTTGTAGGCATCTGGTAGTAGTTTGTACTACGTCCAACACATAGACCAGATTAGGGACTCCGGGGACTTCCAAAACAAAACACTGTCGCCTATTTGAAATTTTTTTCTCGTTCTGTCGTTTTCGCCTACGAGATCTGATTCTGTGAATTCTTATATACGGGGAATATCGGGTAGGATTAGGTGTTTCCCGGTGCTGCCATAACCTCAAACGTTTTAGTTGTGGATTTTGTTTTCTTAAGCCCTCGAGCCTAACTTTTATCTACTTTACAACTGGTACAATTACCCATTACAAGTGTACCTCACGAAAAATTTAGCCACCAAACCATAACGTTTGGTGCCAGCCAGTTCTAAATTTTTCTATCATGTTTGATTTTTTATGGAATCCTAGGTATAAAATTGCATACCCATCTCGTAGGATTATTGTTATAACCATGTATGTGTTTTCTCATTGGAAGGTAACATTTTGAAGTGGTTTCTTAGCCTCTGAGGCTTGTTTTGACATTTTTTTTGTAGCTTATTGCAGGGAAAATGTTAAAAATGAAATTTATTTCTTTGGAAAGTTTGTCGGGCAGATCCTGTGGGTACTTAGACCCCGGTCTTTTTTGGAATAACTTGTGATCAAATGTAATATACTGTTGATAACACTCTTAGTAGTGAATATAAAATCGGGTGGTGTGGAATTATAAAAGTTTTGACAACAAGGTGTTTTTCTATCCTGTTCTTATTTTACACTTTCCCTCTTTCTCTCTCCTTGGTTACAAAATGAAGTGAAATGAAATGAAATGAATACATGTTCCTAAACCTTTTCTTTCAAATGAAAATTGTAATTATTATTATATATAAATGGGAAACTAAACAACGTTAATTATGTTAAATTAGGGTGGATGCCATGCTAGCAATTTATCGTTGATTTCATCCTCACATGGTTTTGTAGGATGCAAGAATGATGGCAAAAAGGAGATGTGTAATTCATTATTTAACATTGTAATTTATATAGTTCATTGTAAAATGAATATATGTATAATGTAGTTTCATGTTACAGAAAATTTATATTAGAAATTTACTAATATGTGTGAGATGCTAGTTTTAGGGATATATTAGGAAATGTGCATTTAATCATAGGTTTCAATTTGATTCATTAGTTACATATGGTAAAAATGATTTGATATATATATGGTAAATGAATTTGGAATTTAATATCATTGTAGTGCATCTTTCAATGTTTAATAAACCATAAAAATTAATTATTGGTGTTATATTCTTACCTTGTAAATGTAATAAAGATATTTAATCGAAACACTCAAGCCAGAGTATTAAGATTTGTGCATAACATGTCTTCATGTGTGATCCTTCTTAACCATAGAAGAAATTTAAACCATAGAATGAGCTTAAAATTTTCACTCAATGGAACGTCCTAGTTTAGGTAAATAAGACCACTATTTTGAGTTTAGAGTCATCAGTCAGTTATGTTTAGTGTCATTTATCATGAATTCCATATTTTAGGAATGACATGGTCCAATTTTTTCAAGAGTGTGGTTTCCTTCTAGTTCTGGTAACCGTGAGGAGAATGTCCTCTCTTCAGTTTTGACACTGTGTTAAGTGGCCAAGACTACCTTGGAAGTCACCTTATGAGTCCTTGTTTGAAGAAACGACTATTCAGTGTAACCTTACTATCTGTGGGGTAAGTAGAACTAATATCCCGTTAGTATCCTTTTGGATTGCCAGGTCTTATGAGATAAGATCTAGAAATTAACTTCATCAACAAATAAAGTCCTATTTAGATCTAGACAACATAATCGGAGATCGTGAAATAGTTGTTCTAGGTCTTAAAATCTCGTTAATGAACTCCTTAGTCCCTCTTAGTTAAATGTGTTACCTTGGTCTTTTCTTGAAGGTGGTTTAGCATAAATATTTCCTCTTGCCTTAAACTCATATATAGTTGAGGGGTAGGTCCTTAGGTGCAATTAGAATTAATCTAAACCTCAATTGATTAGGAGGTTAACTTGGGGTTTGTGTGTAGCTTCAAGACTTCTAATCTTATATGTCTTCAAGATGTTAGAAAAATATTTTTGTAACTCCTTTTAGAAGACAACATTAATAATGAGACCATAGTGTGTGGTAAGAGTACATTATATAAGTTGAAATCATGATTTGAGGTTAGGATTAAGGGCACTCTTGGAGTCCTTATAACTTAATGAAATATTTTCTTGAGTTACAAATAATATGAATTACCTTGGTGTGATCAAACTTCGAGAATATATATATAAATCTTAATGGAATTCAACAAGATATTTAACTATAACAACTATGGTAATTGAAATAATTATACCGTGATTGAAGAATTCTTATGGGAAAAAAATATCTTGAATCTAAACCACCCTCCTTAAATCCTAATATTACATTCTGGACATCAAGTCAGATTCACTTGAGTTGTAAGGGTAAAAAGGTAGACATTAATTAAATGTTTGAGAAACATATTCTTAACATAAGAACAAGATAATTAAGTACTTTATATGCAATTTGAAATTATGCCAAATAAGTATGTAAGTTATGGAAAATTTCCGTAAAGGATAAAAAGCCAACTTAAAATGGCCGAACTGTAATTTTAATGTGGAATGAACTTAAGAATCTGTAGATGGAAAAAGGAGACAATTTTCCTTGCACAATAATGTTCTTGGAATGTTGATCGTAACTAGGATGCAATTAAATAAATCATGTGTTATGGGTTTTCCAATCCTTGAGTCCTTTTCTTTTGGCTGGGTCATTCCTAGTATTCATTCATTGGAAAGAGTGTCACATCGACATGTCTATGGTGTTTTTCGTGTGTCTATGTGAGTCGATGAATTATGTAAGTGTCGTATGCATTATTGAGTTTCTATATTTAGAGTCCATGTGGTGTTGTGTAGTGAGCATTGTAAGTAAAAAAAATTATCCTGGTATTTTACTATTGTTTTTACGTGTGAAAATTTGGGGCGTTACACTGGGTGTTAGACTTGCAAGGAGTTCTAATTCAACACATGTGATAAATCTTAAACGTATTTCTTAAGAAAATAAATATGGAAAACATCATGCATTTGTGATAAAGTAGGAGGTAGAGCTAAATGATAATCTACAAGGTTGATTACTTCAACTATCTCAAAAGGTCCCACATAACGAGGTGATAACTTGGCAGCGTTGCCAAAATTTATAGAACTATTTTTTGGCTTAACCCAAAGAAAGACCTTCTCACCAAGTTCAAATTTCTTATCAACCCACTTTAAGTCTACATAAATTTTTTGCCTATCTGCAACTTCCTTCAAGTTTTCATGAATCATTTTAACTTCTTGTTCCATTTCTATAAGGATTTTAGGCCCTATCACCTCTCTATCTTCAATACTATCCCAGCTAACAGGGAATCTACATTTCCTTCCGTATAGTGCTTCGAAAGGTTCCATTTGTAGAGAGGCATGATAAGTATTATTATAAGAAAACTCAACTAATGGAAGGTACTCCTCCCATTTATACTGCTGATCCATATAATACATTCTTAGCATATCCTCTAAAACTTGATTAACTCTTTCACTATGTCTATCCATTTCTAGGTGATACACAGAACTAAATTTCAGTTTCATTCCTAGGTTTTCATTAAGTGTTTTCCAAAATCTTGATGTCATTCATGGATCTCTATCTGATATGATCAATTCAGGTACTCCATGTATCCTAAAAATCTCATGCACAAATCTTCTTGCTAACACAGATGAATCATCCTCTAGATTACCAGCAATAAAGTGTGCTACCTTTGTTAGTTTATCAACAACTACTAGAATAACATCATGTTTATTCTTTGACATAGGTATCCCTTGAAAAAAATCCATGGTTATCACTTTCCATTTATATTGTAGAATGTTGTGAGGGTAAAGTAAACTGGCTGGATGCATATGTTCCTCTTTAACTCGTTGAGATTCTAAATAATGTGTCACAATTTCCATCAGAAATATTTCTATTTTATATAACCTAGCATCTTTATAGTGCTAGGGTGTCTAGAAAAAGGTGAGTTGTGAAATTCAGCTAATAATTTCTTTCTTAAATCATTTGCTAAAGGTATGTATACCAGGTTTTCAAACCACAAAATTCCTTCATTATCGAAATAAAAACCCTTATGTCTCACATCATTTAAATTTGCAGTAAGTGTTGTCCTTGCTGAAAATAAGAATCAGATTCCATGACACTTTTCACCTTATCTTTAAACTGAGTTCTTAATGTTCTACAAGTAGAAATGTGCTTCCTACGACTTAGAGCATCAGCTACTCTATTTTCCTTACCTTTAATATAGCTTATATCAAAATCATACTGAGATATAATTTCTAACAATCTTTGTTGTCTTGCATTTAGATTTGGCTAAGAAAATATATACTTTAACCCAAAAGGTAAAACTATGAATTCATAATGCCCATACCTTGTTCTAAAAGTTATTTTATGTATGTATTCATCCTTTATTCTCAACTGATGATATCCAGATCAAAGATCTATTTTGGAATACACCGATGCTCCATGCATCTGATCAAACAAATCATCAATTATAGGAAGTAGATATTGGTTCTTGATAGTTTGAGAGACCCAATAGACCTTTTAGTGATCAATTGCACAATCTTTTAATTTCCATCCTTCTTTGAGTCAAAACCCTTAATTTTACTCCTCAAAGGCTTGAAAAACTCAGTCTAACCTAACCTTTTAGACCAATTTTGTTTTTGCAGGAGTTTTGAGCCATTTAAAGGCTGAAATTACTAAGTGCCTATCAAATGTTTATTTATTTCAATAAGGTTTCTATTGTGGATGTATGAGGCTCTGTTCCTATTAATGTTGATTGTGAAGTCAAACTCCCATTTGGGTGGAAGAGACCTAACTCTTCTGTAAATACATGGGTGAAATGAAGGGGTAAACTTAGTTTTAAGGTCATTAAAATTTCTATGGAGAGTTGAAAATTTAAATACAAGGTACATCCTAGAAAGGTATTTGGCCTTTTTAAGTTGGTTGGAACTGATAAGCTTTACACTAAAATCAATGCTATACACTCTGGATGAATCTTGTTAACTAGCAGATCATCTAAACAAGATAATTTTCTTTTCAAAACCCCCATACCTTCTGCTTCATGCTCAGATAGTCTAGTTAAAACAAATGATACGTCATAGCATTCGTGATGGATTTTGTAACATGAAAGGTCAACTTCTATCATGACCAGGCAATCTAAGGACTGCTCCAATAAAAAGACATTAATTGAATTGTATGTAATAACATTATTTCAATAATACACATTAAACCACAATAAGATATTTCATCTTAATCCTTAAAATCTTTTTAATTTTAAGGGGGGAGATAAAACATAGTTTTAATAAATAAACCATTCAGTGGATAACTGTTATCAAAAATATAGTCATACATATTTTAACTGTTTTTGTACTTCTATGGGTGTGACTACTTATGTCAGCTTGTTTGTTGCTAAAGTGTATCCTATGTTACATTGTGATCATAGTGTTCTTCAAAGGAATTAATTGTATCATGTTTGATCTTGCACTCAATCCAAGATAAGCCTCAAACAGGCCCCTTGTAGGTCAAATTTATTTCCATAAAAATAAAATCGGATAGTTTGGAAAACTCGTAATTTTTGTCACATGTATGTGGCAAAGTCACATTTATGATGAAGTTTTCAAGTACTAAACACTTCATTTAGTGTTAAAATTCTTATTAAACATATCACATTTTGATACTAATAGAATTTATGGTTACCTCTTGTCCGGTTCTTGTCAAATCCTTTCTTGATAATTGTTTTCCAAATTATCCCTCATTTTTGCAAATATTTGGTCTTTAGTAGTTAATGGTTTTATATGCTTCCTTGACCATCAATTTTTGCCAACAAAGGCTCATTACAAGTTGATAGGACTTGTGTTACTTTATCCTCAGCTGAATAACTTGTGATTTTCTCCTCATTGTTTCTTTATATATCATAATTTTTGTATATTTTCATCTTTTAAATACAAGCCAATCAGCTTAAGTCAGCTCTCAGTAAGAACCTTTCTTGGTCAATATTATCATAGTTTACTTTGAAACTTGTTCTCTAAGTTCTCTATATGTCTGATGATCATTTTTTGATAGGTAAATAATTGAGAGTTACCACATGGTGATCAGTGAAGTTCACTCCCGACTGGCCCATGAAGAAGAAGAAGAAGAAATATTTTAGCATCCTTATCGAGGTTACCAAATACAACCTACGGGACAACAGAGCTTGTTAAAAATCTTTTTGGTTTCCATTAGTAAATTTTATTGATGAGTTTGAAAGTCAACTTCCCATGTTTTTTCAAGCCATATTCTCAGCTGAAAATATTTTGAAAGGATGCAGTAGTTCCATCAACCTTAGCAAGGACTTATTCTTTTTATATCCTTATAGCATTACATTCCAGTTGCTAATCTTTCCCTTTTATTTTTAGAATCTAATTAGGTATTCCTACATAACTATGAATCAACACCTAAGAATATAAATTGGTGTTGTCCAAGGCCTTGTTGATTAATCAAAATTATCATCATCTTCTTCCTCCTCCTCATTTGCCATTACTTGGTTCCAATACAGCAAGATATTCCCTCGTGTCCAATTTTCAATTGCCTCAGGTGAGTTGGTTGGGCATTTAGCCTTGGAACTTCTCCAGCCAAGGATAGGGTTTTTTGCAGCATTATCCTCTTGTTATCTAACCAATGTTTATAAAATCAAATTTAGAGTTACATAGTAATATCGTAGGGTATTGGACATAATCAGATCCAAAAGCTACAACCTTCAGCTCTGATACCAAGATATAGGTTTGCTCATACTCATAGATTAAAAAAGGAAGTACAAATAGGGGTGTTGTGTAACCCCCATGCCTAAACAAGGAAAGTAACACCTATGATACAGCTTTTTATTGAACGCATATAGACGCCACTAAAGGAGGAGTTATCTGTTCCAAATAAGGAATGTAACTCCTCCGGAGATGACACTAACACAACGTAACAACCACAGATTTTATGACATTAATCTAACAGTTGTCATTTTGGATTTCCTAATACCTATGACTCTTGTAAGGTGAGATGACTTAACCAGTGGTAATGTGGAATGAGTTATTTATGAAGGCAGGTCACACACACCAACACCCCCCCTTCATCGAAGCTGAGGTAGAGGTCATGGTAACTGAAAAAATAAAAAGAAGACTCCCTTAGAAAACTAAGAAAGATGTGTCAATGGATGTCATTACAACTATAATCTTCGCATAAGGTGCCCATATGATAATCTACATATTTCTAAATTTGGAATCCAACAACATATAAATGAGTAAAGTGGAAATATTCTATGGACAGATCTAAAATTTGTAAGGCTACGAATTGAACCAGAAGTAATTTCGATGACGAGATCCTCTACCTCTGGCTTGCACAGAAGATCCAGCTCGTATCAACTGGGTGAGTTTTTGTCCTTAGTAAACACAAATATAAATGTTGGAATCTACCATACTCTATCGAAGGAATCCTAAAGGTAGCAGCACCAAGAATGGATCCAATGGTCTTCAAAGTCCACAAAAGTACCCAACATATGTCTATGAACTTTCATTTGTAAATTAACATAAGGTAATGCTCACTTCGGACTGTGGACGCACTGATCTAGTTTGACAAACACCTATAAAAAATCTAGATCTAATGTGAAGGCAAAAAAGCATCGATGACCATGGATAGTATGGATACTACAAGTAAGGATGGTATCTTTTGTACAGCTCTATGCAAAAAAGTACGAGAAAAACTGACGTTGAAGAGCCCTTGGATGAGAACCCAATACTCCAAAACAATAGAAGTTCTTTGTATGAACTTATCTGAAAGTACCTATATATCGATGAGGAACACTGTAGGATTTGTCAATGAAGCTCTATGAAGACCATGGATAAGATTTGGTAAATACTTGTCCCAATGAGGGGGCTTTAGCAAACAAAAGAGTTTTGATGTTGATAGCTGCCCGTGTCATCCAATGAAAATCTTGAGGAAGTGAAACTTGCAGATTTTATTCCACAGCCAAAGGATGAGGCTCTTGAGGAGGGAAGGCCCTTAAGACTTTATGAGAATAAACCTCAGTTAAGACCTTGCTCAAGTTATCAGATGATATGTGGGATGCTGTCTTCCACTCTCTGGAATAGTGAGAGAATTAAAGATTTCGTACATACTCTCAACAATAAAAAATATGATGGTCCAGCAGACCCCTCATCATCAGCTTGTGAACCAAATGCAGTTTGTTCAGTGGAACTTCATCACATGAAGAAATCTGCCGGAATGCATGGCCCTTGTAAGAAAAAGTATTGGTGAACTCACTTTCCTCCATGGATGCAAGATCATCATTGATCCATAACCAAATGAAGGTGGGATCTTGTCTCCATTGAGCTATTAAAGGGAAATTCCAAGATTGGTGCATGACAAGACTCTATGAATGTATTCAGCATATGAAAGTCCTTTAGTATAGAAAGTCTCAAAGAAGCCGTAAAACATGTCATTGGAAGATTTTAGCCTAATTTTGTTTCCCCATGCGGTCAATAGGGTTATAGAAAAGGAAACTTATCAAAATGAATTCCCATAGAAGATGTGGTAAAAAGCTAAATACATATTGTAAATGACTTTAGTATTCCATTTATTCCATTGTAGGTATGGTTCTACCTGAAGCCCTAGCCCTGAACTTCACGCAAGTAATGAAATTCAATTTCCATGATGAGAGGAGCCTCCAAATAATACTAGTTTAACCCCCCCACTTTTGTGGCAATTTATAGTTTATTCCCATTTATGACTTTAGAAACAAGGTATTTTTTTTTTTGAAATAATGTTCTCTACTCTAAATAACATTATTTGGAACACACATTTTACTTTTGATCAATGTTATCTATTTTCATATTAATAATATAGAAAACACATTCCATGTCATTCGATCTCATAAGAGATAACCATATGTAGCTGTAATGACTCGATGAACTGCCGATCTCTCATTTCATGACTCGGAGTTTCAACGATCTCTCATTTCATGACTCTTCTTACCGATCCTTCATGTTAACTCAATGTATTTTATACTAAGTATACTTGGTTCTCTTACCATTTTTTAGGGTATTTAAATGTTCTGTTTAAGAGGCCTATCTGAATATTGTTACCAATATTCATTTGATATCCTGTTTCTTAAACTAGGTGACATAGGACAACGCAACCAACAGCTTGCGATACTTTGGCCAGATCTTTTCACATGCTTTATATGATCATATTACTAGACGTCATACTCATCGATGGAATACATTCTTCACCCACACTTCATTTTTTATCTAGAATGGTCTTTACTGACTCCTATTAGTCCTCTTGTCCAAGTCTTTACCATAACCCAAATTAGCAACATAGATTGGTATAGAGGACCACTTGTGGTGATTAGGGGTACATAGACATACTCAATCAACCTAGGTTGATTGCATGTGTCTAGTTACCTGTAGTCATTGGGAGTCCTTCTCTATATAAAATCATGTTCCTAAACTGACCTAGAGTGCAACCAAGTCAAGTTAAAGTTTATGTAAACCTAGATGATCTGATTCAGAAGGGTGTTGCGACATGTCAGCTGCAATGTTGCGTCCTCATGAAATCCCATATTTATGATGACACATCGTTGTAGTTGGCATGTACCAACATCCTACAAAACCACCTCATATAGAAGTACATATCCAACTAGGAGGTTAAATACTTTCTTATCCTTTTAATTTAAGATTTAGTTTCAGCAACCCTGTTGAATTTCTAACCTCTTTGATCGTTACAGTTGTTGTAACCATCAAGACTTATAATTTCCATGTAGATTAATATGCAACCTTCTCCCTCTTCTTGGATATTTGTGTTTCATTCTTTGGTTCTTAACTTAAGCTTTGGACTTTCAATCCAAATCATCTTAACGGATGTAATAAGTTTAACTTACTTAACTTAACCAAGTTTATACAGGGCTGAATTCAGATTCTGATTCTTTAATATTAGACTTCATTAAGATGAAGTCTAATCCCTATATATATATATATATATATATGTTCATCCATTTTCCGTTACCTTATTTCAGTTTAAGGTTTACCAAGGAGAGGTACAATTTTTTCTCCTTCCAAATATCCCTTAGGTATTTAACTAAAAGGTTATTAATGAATATTTGTTCAAATACTAATTCGGTTTTTCCCTTAACATATATTAGTTAGGGTCCATCGCAACAATTACTTATACAGTTAACCCATATGTAACTTACTCTAATCCCTTTTAATGTCAATTAATAATCCATATTGACCTATTAAATATTCATCTATACATGCCAACTTAGAAGTTGTACTTAAGAGAAGAATAGAGCATCGATTCCCTCTTTCTCTATTTCATTTGAGTAGAATTAAAATGATTCAAAACTGATATGTTTATGAGAGAATAAGAATAAGTTTATAATCCCCTTTTCAGTATGCCCAAAATATAATGACACATCAAATATCAATAACACTCAATCCTTTTTCATTGATAAAAAAATACATAATTTTATAGGTCTAAACATTTCAGACATCTTTCATATCATTCTACATTGATAAAATCAAGTAAAATTTACAAATTTTCCCTTTATCAATTAATTCTCAAAAAGAATAATGATTCCTCATTAAAGATGCAACCTGTAAGTAAACACAAGAAACATCATACAACAACTTGTCTTCTTTTATCACTTATGGAATCCATCTACAAAAATTGCTAGCACGGGTTAGTTCGTTGAAATGAGCATGATAAGCACTAATCATTAAAGCGATGTGCTTTTTACTAATTGTCTCATAAACAAAACTCTACTATTATGAAACATTAAGCAATACAGACAAATACCTTGTAAATAATTAAGTACCACTAAATAAAGAATAAAGTGAGAAACATTGTCACATTAAATAAGTATCAAGATTAAACAACAATCTTCATTCAACAATTTCATAAGAAATGCTACAACAGACAAGTAATATTACGTCCCAATTACTTATCTATTTCATACTATAGTGTCTTTGAATCATTTCAATTTAAGCCAACTCTAGCCTAACCTTTTTGTTCAACATCAATATATTTTACGAGGTTTAAATTCCATGTACTTCTTCTAAAGATAGTCACAAATCAATTCATTAACTTCTTAACAATCAATTGAGAAGGAAATAAAAGGAAAGAAAGTGATTCATCCAACTATCTACTCTACAATCCCCTTCAGCTAACCTAACAAAAATAGTTAGTTTTAAGCAAGGTGTAATAATAACGAGAAATAAACATTCAAAGAGAGATAACAATCAACTACCTTTTGAGCACAAGAGTAATAGTAATAAAATCCACAACTCAAAAAGGAGAGAGAGAATGAGATGGAATTCAATAATCAAGATGAGAGAGAGATTCTCATTATTTCTTCCCAATATTGAACCGAATTATATAAATTGTAACATGCAAATCAGTTAACAGCAATGTACTTCCCTTAACGAAAATCATGGATAGTTTCAGTAGCTTACTAGCTACCATTAAAGGAAAAATTCTATGAATTCATTATAAAACTATACCATAAGTATCAAGAAACAACTTATCTTCTAAATTAATCCACATTGACATCTTTGCACACTAAAAAACAAAGCTTATGCGGCCCAAATAGAAATCGATTAAGAGATTACAGTCAATTAAAAACATGTTTCCTATTCCACAAGAAGGAAAGAAGTCATTTTCAGATACAGTGAAAAGAATTCCAACCAAATTCAAATACAATTGGGAACACTGAAAGGGTTATAATCCCCCAGTACATGTGTTCATCATCGAGCCTAAAGGGAGAAGGAGAAACTTTATGCTCCAATTGAATTTTGACTAAGATGAAAGCAATCAAAGGAAATGAAACCCCAAATTGGTTCCCAAAATCGAACGAAAGGGAGAAGAGTAACACTAAACGTTCCAACTCTTTCCCCTCAGATAATTAAAACCAAACTAATCTCAAGATCCACTAAAATAGTTGACTTTCATAACAATATATACATAAGTAAATCAAAAGGTTTTCAACAAACCATTAAATACATGTAGGTGAGAGAAACAACAGTATCCTCACATAGTCGCTGGAAAGAAGTTAAATCTAAAATTACCGTATTTCAAACAAGGAAGGTCAAAACCAAATGAAATCCCTTCTAAAAATCTCACAAAAATTCACGGGTTTAAACACATTAAACTAAAAGGGAGAAAATGTTTCATCATTGTCCTTTTAACAAGTTTAAATTCACAATACATCGAATCCAAATAGCTGTTCCAACTTATCTCAAATAGAAACAACCAAATTCTAGGTGATTCATTTTTTAGAGAAGACAAAGCACTTCATACTTCCCATAATTAAAAGAAAAACAAACCCAATTAAAATATTTACGACATAATGCTTTCCCTTAATCCCTTGTGCACAAAAAACTAGAATCTCACATGACTTAAGCATCATTCCAGTTTTAAATATGATAAACATGATTTACTCAAACATGCATTCATAAAATACCCATATTGCATCCTTTTAAATCAACAAAATCAAACAGAAGATCACAACCAAAATACACTAAAACATTTCCACCAAGCCATTCATTTCAAAGAGCAGAATTGTTCTTATGAAGACACTTGATAAAAATCAAAACTTTTTAATAAGAAGAGCCTATCATGCCTGATGAAATTTCTTGTTGATTTGCAGAAGATCACTAGCCGATCTTCTCAAGAATCTATTCTTTTCAAACAACATCAAAAACCAAATCTCCCAACTACCTCCATGTTTCCACAGGTTCAGAAACATTTCGAGGATGCTCAAGATCACAATGGATTGAAAAATAGAATTACTGGTTCGAAGAACCAAAACCACATGTAGAGTAAAAACCAGAAAGACCAAAATGACCAACAAATTCCACAAAACACCCTTCTTCTCTTTCCTAGGTAGTATCTTCACTGAAATCAATGCCATTGAATGCCTTGAATGCAAATTCCCTCTCTTTTCTTATGCCATTGGCACTACAAAATTGGTGAATTAAAATTCAAAAATTACCATTCATTTTAATTTTAGCAATAATGCCAGCTAGGCATCTCACCATCTTTTTATGCCTCCGCCAATCTTAGAAAATTTTAGGATGTAAGGACTGAAATCAATCCACATTAATACCTTAGAAACCATCACCACCAACCTTCCATCTTCCACGTAACCCATAGGTCCCCTTTAGGCTTAGTAATAGTTTAGGTTACATTAGCATTAGTTAGGTTTCCATCTTAGTTCTTAGGTATTTATAATTTATCTTAGGTTAGTTCAAAAATCATAACCATATAATATACCTTCTCAGGTTAGGTCATAATCCCTTAGGATAGGATCCATATAGGGTAGGGAACTACAACATAAGTTTAGGCGTCAACCGAAATAGTTTAGTAATAGGTACTACGTAAGTACTATTACCTTAGGTCAAAATCCAATAGGGAAACATTACCATTTAGGTCAGATCTGAATAGCACCAACCATTCTGACCAAAGTTAAGGCATTTTCCTTATAAGATCAATAACATGTCCTTAATCTCCTCACATTGTTTAGCATTCCAAAACATTAATAAAGGAGGTTTAGACTTACAGTTTGTAGCATGATGATGAGTAAGGACACCTGAAGCCAATTTCTTCATAATTATCAACAAAACATAGCTCGGTTCTATAATATGTTTCATTCAACATGTCAATTATCAAGATGATAGTAAAGAAGAACCAAAGCATACCTTGGATTAATGTAATTTATTCAAGGTGTGTTGTTAACATATTGAAGATGTCAAAATAATAGTACAAATTTCAACTTATAATTCAAAAGAAGAAAAAATGCTTCATCTTTCACTTCCAAGTAACAGAATT
>JAHRHJ020001934.1:0-16176 GCA_019776745.2 Taxus chinensis
CCCAATACACGAAGTCTTAATCCTTCCCAAAATGGCACTAAAATGTTGTCTCGCAATCAAATTCTCATTGGGCTTTGTGGTACACACAAGTGGGTTCCTTTCAATAACAAGCCATCTTGTAAGAAGTAATCTAACCATGACATGTGATTGACGCTCACAAGTTTTTTGCATGCATTTCATGCTTTTGCAAAATATCTATCATTTGCATTTAGGTCCTTCATTCCCTAAAACCTTGTTACACTCACTTACATCTCGGCCAACAAGATGCATCCTATGCTCATTACATCTGCAACTCAATTATATTTCATACTTCCTTTATTTAGAACAAATGAGTAGCTTTGTAGGAACTCAACCCGTTTCATATGTCTCTGAGTCCAATTCCCCTTACTATTAATGAATTACAATGTTTGGTGGTCCACATAAAAAATGAACTTCTTGGGTAACAATTAATGCCTCCACTTCTTTAGAGATTACATAATGGCATTAAAATCTTGATCATAAATTGCATGCTTTCTCGTTCTTTCATTCATCTTCTTACTAAAATATGTGATGGATCTCCCTTCTTGAATTTTCGGTGCTCCAAATTGCTACCTCACTAGTATCACAGTAAACTTGATATACCTTGTTGAAATTAGGTAAGCCCAATATTGGCTACTCTGTGACCTTTTCCTTTAGCTTTTAGAATGTATTTCTACATAAATAGTCCACAGGAACTCTTTTCTATCCTTCCACATCGCCTTTGTGATCCTTCCATAATTCCCACTGAATCCTCTTATGAAATTATTGTATAAGCTTGCAAGTCCATGGAAGTTATGGGCCTATGTGCCACTTCATGTTGATATCCAATCTACTATATCTCGCATCTTCTCATGATCCATCTTCAAGCGTTGTTAAGATATCAAAAATCCCATGGAGACGAACTCCTTCTGCATAAAACTGCACTTCTTCAAGTTTACCAACAATTTCTCCTCTCACAAATGCTCTAAAACTTCCCACAAATGGACCTAGTGTTCTTCCTATGTTTTGCTAAAAATCATAATGTCACCAAGTAAACAATGAAAAAATTACTCATTAATGGCTTCAACACTTCATTCATCAACCACATGAATGTGCTCAATGTGTTTTAGCCTAAATGGCATAACCAATCAATCATATAATATATCCTGAATTTTGAACACAATATTCCACTCATCTCCCTCCATGATTTTGATCTAGTGGTATCCACTCTTCAGATCAATCTTCGTGAAATACTTTTCTGCACTCAAACAGTTCATCAAATCATCCATACCCAATAATGGAAATCTATACTTGATAGTGATTTTTTTGATGGCTCTGGAATTAGTGCACATTCTCCATTTTCCTCTATTCTTTGATGCCAATACTGTGATTGTTGCACATGGGCTCAGAGACTCTATAATAAACCCTTTGTCAAACAACTCCTACAATTAAATTCGCATTTCTTCATTATCCATAGGAATCATCCTATACACAACTTTATTTGGTTAACTAGCCCCTAGTATCAAGTTCATTTGATGAATGATACTCTATGTAACTGGTAATCCATCCAAAATATCCTTCGTCGTCATATTCATGTACTCTCCTATCATATCCTTCACTTTTTTTGGGATATCTTTTGTTTGTACGATTGTTCATTCCTTTGTTCTCTGTGTGGGCCTCAAAATGGATGTAAAACGCATATTATACCTCTTCACAACATTCAAGAACTCTTTCCCTAAAACAAACAATACCTATGGATTCCTCTCAACCTCTATAATTGAATCCTTCAAAGGCCTCAACGTGTACTTTTGTTCATCTTTCACCAATATGTAGGTATTTGAGTGACCATCATGAGTAACTTGTTTTTCATACTACCAAGATCTCTCCAACAAAAAATGGCATAAGTCCATGGGCATTACATCACACGTGTATGCATCTTCATATATGCCAATCTTGATATGCACTATGCATTGCTCACTTGCAAACAACTAATTCTCCTTTAACAACCATGACACCTTGTACGGGTTCATGTGCACAATATTATTCAAACCAACATTATTTACCATCTCTTTAGAAACAATATTATTAGTGCTACCACTATCCACAATGACTACAAACACTTACCTCTATACTTGTAAATAGTTCAAACCAAATTCTTCCTCTACAAAAGCATATTTTCTTCTTTCGCGGGATTCAATCACACCCGCTTCATTGTCAAAGTTTCACCATGTTTTGGTTCTTTTGAACTCTTGCATCCACAAATTGAGAAACATAATTGCTAGCATTATTCCTCTAGCTACCACTGATTTACGTGGTTTATGGACACTCAAATTTGTGATGTCCAATTTCTCCAAAACATAAACATGTTCAGTTGAATCCTCTTCCTCTTTCACGTCCTCTTCCTCAAGACATTGATCTATGTCCACCTTTATGTGCATGAATTTTCTCATGTGAGGTGCTCATCTCTCCTTCTTGCACATGACCTTATGCATCACTACATAAACTTCCACCTCTACGCAAGAAATTTTATTTACCCCGTGAGTTACTATGTTGTCAGTGGGATAACTTCTCTTTTACATTAAATACAAATTGATAGGATTCTTCTACAGATATCATTTTAATCATATCAAGTTCATCTTGGATAGAAATGCACAATCCATTGACATACCTTGAGATTTGTCCAACGTCATATTCCACATAGCCAACTCTGATGTTGAGCCGATAGAACTCCTAAGTGTACTTATTTACACTCAATACCTTCTTACACAAATTCTACAACTACTTGAATAGATGACACTAGTAACCCATGCCATAAAATTAGCCTTCAACTTTGTCACCATTTTATCCCATCTCTTCAGCTTAGCTTTTCATATTTTAACTCTCTCGTTTTGCACATGATCCCACCACAAAGAGGCATGGCCTTTCAACTTGGTACTCATAAATTTAACCTTCTTTTTATCTTCCACACCTTTGTACTCAAATTACTTTTCCATTTATGTGATCTAATCTATTGATTCTTTTGGATATAATTTCCTAGAGTAGCACGAAACTTTTATTCACAGTTTACTACCGATCCTCATGATTCCGCACAAAAACCTGCCCTCTTTTGCATTGACATGCTCTTCCACAACATGGTTATATGTGGGTGCTCTCACTTCACAATCATCATCTCTCTCATCTTCATCCACAATAACTCCTTTATGTTGTGTGGTCTCCATAGCCTCCAAACAAGCTTGCATTCCTCTTATCACATAAGCCAATTTTGCTAGTTTTGGTGTTCTATTTACTCTGAGTGCTATCTTTCCTCAAAATATTTTTCATAGCAATATTTTGTGATTTCACACCCTTTATGCAAAATCACAATGGCAGATATTTGAAAAACTACCTTTTACTTGAACCCCCTAATATGGAAACCGACAAATCTTAAGGTCACTCACAAAACCCATAGTGATGTTCTACCAAACTCTACAACAAGGCTCACAAATCCGACACTCTGACTAAGGTTTTTATTATGTTTCACAAATTTTAATCTCTAATTTACCATACTGATACAATCACGTTTAAGGTTCTCAATTAAGGGATTCCTTCTACCACGCAACCACTTATCATAGTAGACATCATCAAGGCAAGATCTCAAACACAATTTTTAAACATAAGAAACATATGACAATATTTATATTAATATAAGGAAAAGAATTACAAATTAAAGCACATTACCATTACACCCCAATTCCAAACTTCAGTGATACTCTGTAAGGATTTTGATAAGAATCCCCCAACCTAGACCTATTCTAAGCTTGCAAACTCTATTAAGTTTCTTTAGAACCAACCTATAGCCCACACTTACAAGGACGGTCACCACAAATCAAGACCCACTCTAAATCAATACACAGATTCAAATACTTAGATCGAGATTTCTCAAAATAAGCTATTTTACAAGTTTGTAGTTCCCTTCTACTTATAAAAATCACAACGCCTTCAACAAGAGAAGGTTTTGCATAATATCCATCAAGTGGCCTCTCAAAACCATTGATTAATCCTAGAATTTCCCATTCATTCGATTGAGTTGAATCAGATCATTTTGTTGGCCCCTAGTCGAAATAGGTGGATCAAGGACCATGTGTTCCCTTTACTAATTTTTTCATTCTTGCCAGGAGATTTTAGCAGTCGCAAATCTCATCATTGGGAGTGGTCATGTAAGAATGTAATATTGCGTGTTGTGTAAGTGGTCAATGGCTTCTATAGTGTACCATGACATTGTATAAGCTTTTACAAAATCAGATAAGATTGTGTGGCATTCCCAGTGTTGTGCGCCTTTATATAGGCTTGCACGGCATGAGTAAACTAGCATGACATCTATAGTACTTTGTGGCAATTCCAATGTACTGCGGCATCCACAGTGTTAGGTGGCTGCTATAGAACTTCGTAGTGATGTGCAGATGGGATAGTTTGTAAAATGACTAAGGAGAGGTGCAACGTTTCACAAATATTTATTAATTAACTCCCGCAAACGTAATACATATTATTTGACATCTAATTGTTTTCCCCATGCCCACACAACCTACTTCATCCTTGCTAATTGAAAGTACTGGGAAAATTAAGTAGCTCCCTTCGAGAAATGATGACATATTGAACATCTAGAATCAAGCTATAATATCCATATGGAGAGAAAATGTCGATTTCCAACCGGTACTTTCCCACCATGAAATTCTTAAGTATATTGCAAAATATGCTTCAAAAGAAGAGCAACGTTCAGAAACCTATCACCAAATGCTATCCATATTTTCAAGAGATGCTGATGTGGATTCTCCATCACATATCGTGATCTTCAAAATGCTCATAGAAAGTGTGGTTGAACATGACATAAGTGCACAAGAAACATGCCACATGTGTAATGCCCCCATTCATCATTGCTCTGTTATTCTGTGGCGACCGTGCTTTTAAGGGCTGAACGCCGTTGTGTTCCCTTTGAAACGTTGGTGTCGTCGTCTTGTTGAGCTTGCCTACTTGCGTCAGTGTCGATGTTTTGGTTGCTGGCCCGCAGCGTCCCTCGCGATTATCCTATTAAAAGAAAACCTTATTCTTGCTATATCAAACCTCCTGTTGATTGTTGTTTAATTGCTTGCCAGATATTTTTGCCGTAGTATTGATCACTCTCGTGCTCGACCCCTCGATTAAATTATTATTATTATTTTTATTCGCTGTCACTATCGTGTTAGGTCCTAAACGACTTTTCGAACCCTGTCGGGTGTCGCAGCATTTTAAAACATAATAAAAATGAATAATAAAAGAATGGATATTAGTTATACTTCGCAGTTGTCTATTGTCAACAGTCTGTTGATCTAACCAAATATTTTGATATGAAATTGTGACCAATTAAATTTATTTTATTTTGTGGATAAGTAATTTTACTTGACTTGTTGATGGAGGAAGTGAAAAATTTGCCTTGGGCCGCCTAAATTGTTCTTTGTCTGCTTTATTGAAATCATGTTTTGACCTTTTAGCTGGGAAGGGACACCTCTTCCCTCCTGGCCGCACTTTTTTTGGGCTGTGTGTATCTTTTGCTTTGATTTAATCTTCCTTCCTTGTTGCGTGGCCATCTCCAACTGGTCCTAATCTTGCTGGCCGCACTTCTCTCCTTTTTACAAACCTGCAACTTCCTGCTCTGGCGGCGCAGGATCTTCTTGGGCGGATTTACTGTTGAATGGTGAAAAACGTGAGAAAAGTGTGTCTTTCTCTTGCTGCGCACCTGTCCCTTTTTCCTTTGTTTTTCTTCACCTTCCCTGGCCGCATTGAATCCTGCTCACGCCGAATGCTGGATGGGCGTTTGGAAAACGTGGAGGAAGGTTTCCAGAATGCGCAGGACTTGGGCGCGTTTTTTGTTGTCTGCCCTGGCCGCGTGGGGGAGAATGGTTGGAGTTTTTTTTGTTTGTTGTTAGTTGCGTGGACTATGGTAGTGCGCAAAACCTTGGGCGCCTTCCCTGCTAGCCGGTTGGTATGATATGGTGGTTATAGATGAAGCTACAAGCTAGCGAAGTAGGCGTGTTACCTCCACTTTCATTGGGTGTTGCGAGGTGTGTTCCTATCGGGGATCCACAGCAACAGACTGCAACATTTTTTAGCCAGGCAGCAGGCATGTTGCAGTATAGTAGAAACTCTTTGAGCGCTTCCAACAAGCAAGTTGTCCAACTATGTTGTTACCTGTTCAGTATTGAATGCATCCTCAAATTTGGGATTCTCCTTCAAGATTATTTTTATCAAAATCGATTAAGTGACAGTAAGAGTGTTACCAGGAGACCTGATGAAATTTATTACAAAGATTCCCTATTGAGACCTTACTGGTTTTACGATGTAACTCACGGAAGAGAATCTCATAGAGGTGGATCTGTTTCATATCAGAATATTCATGAAGCACAATTTGCTTTGTAATTATGAACTTATTAGGGGAAGTTTTGAATTGCATGGGCCATTCTGCTGCCCAGGTACTAGAGTCTATTGGCACTCTTCTTAGCATTTTGTGCTCAAACCTTCATTTCAATTCAGCTTTTGGGGATCAGTCGTCCAAACTGATGGAGAGACTTAATTGGAGTACATTTCTTGTGGAAAGAGCCAGTCTATATGTGAATGAGATTCACAGTGCCAGTAAATCAAGTGTCCTTGATGGACAGCTGGTCTCTTTTGGTGAAAAGAATGATAAAGGTGATACTGACGAACAAGAATATATAAAATGGATGGAAACATCATTCTATTTTCTTATATCAGCATTAAAGTCTGGATGAGCTGCAGTTTTGACAAACATAATTGTTGGTCTTCTCTATCCTGTTATTTCCTTACAGGAGACTACGCATAAGGAGTTATTTAGCCACTTTAGCAAGAACAGCTATGGAACTATTAAAATGGCATGTAATTCCCCAGCCATATGTTTCATCAGCTGTGTCTGTGCTTATATCTGCAACTAATGACACTAGTTGGCATACTAGAATAGCAACGTTAATGTTCCTGCAGTCCCTGCAGGATATGTTGCTGGTGGATGCATTTAAAACATGCATGATAAGCCCTAACCCTCTCTCTTAATGATTTATTTCCTTTAGCATTTAGATAAATCAATCTCTACAATTTTGTTTGAATTCTGTATATGTGAGTCTCTTTTGGATTGTTGATGTGTTATTCTCTTTTACTAAGTAAATAACGTTTTGGACTCTTGATATTATTTAATATTTATTTACATATATATGTTGACTCTTTCTTGAAAGAGATGCCCAAAAGAGATGGGCTTTCGAATGACTTTTAATCATAATTGCATGATTTGATCTCTCTCCCCCTTAACAGGTTATCTTAATTACCTTTTTGACAAGAAGAAATCTCTCTCCAGTGATTCTCGCTTAGCGATCTTATAAAGTTGGTTTATCTTTTGCCACGTTTTATCCTGTGAACAGTGGTCTTTGTAGAAAATATTGTGGTGTGTGAATGAGTTTTAGAATATTTCTTGTCTTGTTTTTATTATGTAAAACATGGCTTGAAAACGGGAAATTTTCTCGGAAGACTATGTTGGTCTTTTAATGTGGATTGATAATAATATAAACACCCCCCCCATTAGGATCGGAGGCTTCTATTTGGGGAGAGTCGTACTGGTTTTATTGGTTCTTTCTAGATACTATCCGACTCCTTTGATTATCGTTTACTTGGGGATTATTGAAAACCCCTCACCAGGCCCTCTACTATTATTATTACTATGAGCTTATTTTTAGATTGGAACGCTCCTGAAGCATGTGTTAACGGGGTTTCTATTTTGTGACCTTTTTGAATACGGTAAGCTCTCAAGATGTTAGTTTGTGTGGATAACTATATGGCTTAAGTTTGGGGCACTACTTAGATCTTCGAATCAGTTAAAGTAATATTGGATACATCGAACTCTCATGAATGTGTACATTCTTCAAGTTTGATTGACATGTGATGGCCCTCAGGCATATGAATTCAGACAATGCTTGAAATATGAGATTATAAATTTATCCTATACTTCGACTTCAAAGCTTGTTGAAATGCCTTTTGGTAGGAAAACAGATGAATAGGGAAGTTATGAGAATTACCCTAAAATGGATTCATACACAGCCTTAAGTAAAGGTGACAACTACCATAATGGGACTGTACATACCATATATGACAGTAAGGATAGAAGTCGACCTGAAATTATTTAACTTCATTATATAGGAAAATGATTAATACCCATAAATTGAGATATGCAAGTGGAGGTTGAATTATATAATATGATATATTATGTTATCAGGTAACCAGTAAGGATAAATATGTTATTTCAATACTTGGTTAACGCGTGGAATATTTTCTGGCATTTATGATGATTATTATGTTAGCTAAAAATTGATGCTTGCATCCCAATTGGAGTTTGAACTAAGGTTGATACTTTGCATTTATAGTGGCTTGACCAAACCACGCTTACATATTTTAGCTAGCAAATGTACCTTCTATCTCTTCTCACTTCATTAACCAAGTATTGGACTGTATTTCGTTGTTCGTAATTCATCCTCTGAGTTTGTCTTATACTAATAAGTCATATAAGACATGATATTAAACAACCGAAGATTTCTACATATATATATGAACCTGACTGATTGTGGAACCTTGTTTACATAAGTATATTCCTTACAATTGTGATATAAATATCCCAGTAGTATACTTACTTATCCGGGAATTTCTTGAAAGGTTGATACTTGGGTAAGATTGATGTAATTATCATAAGATTGACACTTGTATTTATTATAGGAGCTTAGATGTCTTTGTTTCTGCTTTTTATTTTAATTTTTAACGATATTATTGTTGTGCTGACCTTATATAAAGCTGAAGAGGTTGAGGGTATTAGGTGAGCGTTATTATTACTACTGTATTTTAATTATGATTAAATCCAAGGTTAAGGTTGCATATCTCTCCACTTGGAATTTTTGTTCATATGTAAGCAGATTTTAGGGAAGTGAACAATAATGGGTATGAAATGTATTATCATGAGATGTGCAGTTAAGATTTGAATACATGATTAGGAATTATTTGATAGGGAGTATTGCAAACTTTCATTTATTTAAATGCTAGATGGCATAAGTTATTAGGTGAGGTTTATATCTTATCATGCTCAGTTCTAGCGAACTGACTCTAGTAAATATTTGTGCAGATGGATTATGCGAGTAGATTAAAGGAAAAGAGTGTAAAAGTTTCATCAGTTCAAACTATGAAGTTCTTTGTAGAAAGTTCAATGCGTTGTAAATTTTGTAACATTGCTTGCAAGGAGTTTAGAAGATCTCTTGTCCCGGTATGTTCGGAAAAACTACGTGGTGAAGTGTTCTTTCCCTTTTGTTGTTAGACTAGTAACTTACCTTGGTGAGAAATGATATTCAATCATTACATTGGCATAAGTATTGTAAAACCTTGATTTTGAGAATAAAGTGTTCAGTCAAAACTCTCCGACACCTTGTAATGATGTGATATAAGTAAAATTAAATGGAGTGGTTAACCCTTGTAGAAGTTAGCTAAATATATATATTCAGATAGATTAATGTAGAGATGACTTACTTGAGAACAAGAGATTCCTGAAGTAATCATAGGCGAGACTATCATTGTGAGTAAGAATTATATAACATGATAACCCTAGCTCCTCTAGTGAACATTATTCCTTTTATGGTGAAATTTATAAAATGACCCTAAGGTGAAATGAACTGTTAGTTGTTAGAAGAGGATAAGATTTAATAAGCTAGAGAAAACTTAGCATTGTAAGAAGCATTGTACAAATCATATCTAGAGTCTTAGCAAACTGAAGTTAAGGATCGAAAGAGGTTACATAAAAATAAATAACCATCAATAATTTCCTCATTGTGGCTTGCCCCTATCTGTAGGTGTGTTATGTGGTGGTTTCTTATGTTGTTTTGTCAGATAGAAAAGTGAACCATCCTTGGTGGGTGTGAACATTTCCGTGCTACCCTTGTGGTCATCCTTGTATTGAGTTATCCACGGAGTTAGTTGTGACCTCGGTGGTGGCATGTCGTGTCGTGTTTGTGTCAAAAAAAAAGTTATCCTATATTTTACTGTGTTGTTTGGGTGTGAAATTATGGGTCGTTACAACATGCTACAAAAATTACCACTTGTTACGTGCAGTTGTTCATTTGTATCATTAAATGTTGGAAAAAACACCTTGAGATGTGTCGTTGAAAGTGACGTCAATGTACAAGAAATAACCGCTTTCTTGGATGCATATAGAGTTTGCCTTGCAACCATGGAGCACCTACCTCTTATTTAGGTTGCTCGAGATTGGAGCTACAACAAGAACCATAAAGGCGATAAATGGAAACTGCGATCGAGCCAAATAATTGTTTGGGTCTACCCAAGATTTGTGGATGTCCCGGCTCAAGATTCAACGTCCTATGACCTTTTCTATTGGTCATAACTCCTTTTATACATGCCTTTCATAAATATTGCCTCCAAATTTGGCTCAACCCCGCATGACATCAATGGCACTTGGGACCTGTTCAAGCACAACTACAGACCATGACATGTTTTACGCACTACCACAGACACATGTCATGCTACATATGTTAGTTCTGACTCCAAGGTTGAATGAAATATTCAACACGAACCATTGCATAAATGTTAGGTCTTCGCACAAATTCTTTCAGGAAACAACACGGGTCTTGACAGTCTTGAAATGTTGGGGAAACAAGATTTCGTCATACACAATAATTGGAACATACTTGACATTTCACTTGATTTGCAGATAAATGGTTCATCATTCATCGAGAGAGAAAAATCAAACATAATTAACACCAACATATAGGCCACACCACCATCTTCCACACCACCTTTGTCTTCAAAACAACAACTAGCTCTTGATACCATACTACACCATTTAGCAAAACAAATCCCTTCTACTTCCACTAAGATTGACAATTCAAGGAACAATTGGCATAGGAAAATAATTTTTGATAAATAAAATACGGAATTCATTCAAAATAGCATCAACCACATCTTCCTCACCTCTCCTTTTGCTCCCCCCTACCGGTGTTTCAGCATTCAACATCTTCGCATCCACAATCTAGGAAGGCCTCCGCATTGTAAATTTTTGGGTTGACATAGGCCTCATAAATGGTTCTACAGGAAAAATCACCAACAATGTCTACGACACATCAATACCACCACCAACATTACCTTTATTTGTTGTTGTCAAATTTGATTAATACAATGACCCATGTTGGGATCCCTCCAACCCGTTACATATTCCCATACCCCCTATTTTGAGAGGGAATCGAAGACAATTTCTGATTAAAATGGCCTGGGGATTAATTATCCATAAGTCCTAGGGACTTAATTTGCATAGAGAAAATGTTGACATTGGAACCACTAAAAGCCAAGGTTTGACATTCACACCTTTCTCCAGAGTTCCCTCACATGCAAATTTTTAGATTTCACCTCCTTTTTCACTCGAAAGGTACTCAAAAATGGCGTGTGTAACAACACTTGGAGCAAGAAGAAAGGAGGAGTCAAGACTACTATCACTCAACCCGTCATAAATACTACCCTCTAATTTGATAGCACCTCCACTACTACTTTACTCAACACGTCTTGTATCCAAAGTGGAAATGTCGTTCAAGGGGTATAAAATGTATTCATGTTTAGTGAAAATAAAATTGCCCACAAAAGGATACCATTCATGATATAAAATTTGCAAATGTACAAAGGTATTCATGTATACATGTTTAGTTCAAATGTCGTGATATAAGATTTGCAATTGTACATGTACGAATTTGTAACAAATTTAAATGTACACATGAACAAATCACTAAATGTTCATCTATCTTCCTACACTACCACCATCAATCCCACCTTTGTTATCGACTATACAAAAACAGTTTTTCCCAACCAAAAACCAACCAACACTGCTGCGAACTTCTAGGCAGTACTCGCCTGTAGATGACAAACCAACCACCGCAACTATAAGTAATTAACGACCAAAAACAATATCACAGGGATGCGTGTGGAGTGGCAAAAAAATGGCCACAAAAGGCGAGTACCACTCATGACATAAGCTCACATGTCAAAGTCTTCAGTAACGAGTTTAGTACAACTAAAATTGACAACAAAGTCTACCACTCAGGTCGAGATGTGCAAAGGAGATGTACGATAGGTTGTAACAAGTTTGAAATGTAGAGATGGAAACCTTTAAAGGCACGTGGTTCATCTAGATTTCTACACTAACAAATTTAATCACACCCATTAATCACCATCCAATTAAATAATAACTATCCCTCTAAACAAATATCATAACCGTTCGGCCCTTTCACATCTCTTGCATTTGTACACATTGATGCTCGTTAATTAAACTCAAGTGTTTTTGTTGCCATAGGGTTTCAATGACTCAGATTTGCTCCTGCAGTCCGCATTCATTGTGACTAAATGCTTAAATTTTGTGTGATGCCTTTTTGTCCAAATACTACACACTAAAGACAAATGTATACTAAATTTATTTGGAGGTTATTTATTGGACTACCTCAAACATACCCAATGCCTGCCAGTGTTACAAATACCTACCATACTTCGAAGACAGAATTCACACATGATTCTCCCGCCCAATGCCTAGTGAATGTGAAACTATGAAAATAATGTGTAGGACTATGAGTGATGCACGTTTAACCTCTTGATATACTTAGCACCCTCTATGAACCTTTTTTACGTCCAACTTTAGATTACTAGAATACTCTAGAACTGTCCGTGGAAATGTTAGATGTGGATAAACCTTTGTAAAGGACTCTAAGGTGTCTCTCAACAGTGCGAATGATAAGGACCTAAGGGGTCATTGTATATAATAAGGTACTCTTTGCTAATTTCTGTTGTCACTGACACATGAATCACTCTTGGGCTACCTAGGTGAAAATTCATTATTTGAAAAATATAACTTTGCCTACGAAGGGCACATACGCAAAGGGGGAATGCCAATGGATGAGTACTATTTGAGCGATTTTATTGTCTAGAGGTGAGAAACAAGATCCTAAATACATGGAGAATGTTTTTACGACTCTGTACAATGTTCATGTAACACTAAGAGTTCTGATAGTATATCTTGCAAGTAATTAGAAAGAAGTAAGTTATTGATAAAAGTATTCATTAGTTGCAATAATCCCGAATGTCAAAAATGCCAAAATTGATGTTTCTAAGTGGCAAAGACCGTAATTACGTGTTAAAATCCCGATTACAATTTATTTAAAAGATCACATAAATACATACCCTATGATAACCACTGCAAGTGTGACAAGTACTAAAATATCCGCATTGTCCCATGTGACAATTGTCCAAATAAATGGGTGTAGATTAATGTCCCATAATGAAAAATGAAACTAAAATATATGAACATTGCAAAAATTTGAAAACTCTAATACAACAAAAGACAATCCACGATAGTATCAAACCAGCATCACTTGTTAAATTTGGAGAGGTTGTGGGTGATCGGCCCAAAAATGTCACTATTGACCAAAGCACTAATGATTAACTGGTGATTAAAATGGTGGCAATTTGAGGGATACCGCTCACTCAACCAGATTTGCTCACACGTGTTTAAATAACCTTATTGCATGGAAAATTTGATCCCCCTTATCATTTTCTTGGCCAAACAAGCAAAGGATTGCAAAAATGGTACAATCTCTCTGCATATGAGGTCCTGAACCAAACTTTATGAAAAGATGATCTTCTCCTGCACAATATAAAGAGACCCCCACTATGATCCTGTATAAATACCATCAATCTCCAGCTTTAATATAAGGGAGAACATGTATAAAAATACAATTCCACATGATCAAGTGTCCCTCAATTGGATGTGTTCGTGTTTCCGCTGAAAGTTTTGAACATAGTCCTTCAAAATCAAGAGCATGTGTACATTGTAAAACTGCCCCTCAATTTTGGAATATAATCTATGTGCACTCAGGAAAATGTATTTGAAAATCTAACCAAACCCATGTACACCATCTCTAATGTTTCTCTCAAAGTGAAATGTTCCATCTTACATAGTTGACTCTCTGAACAAGCCTATTGTATGTCCCCCCTTTTGATGAGGATATACCATGCAATTTACCATCTTCAAAGAAATGGATATAAATTCAAGCCAGAGCTAACCAGAATTAAAAGGGTGTATACAAACAGTAATAGAATATGTGAACATCAAAATATTGATCTTTTGCCATCACTATGAAACATGTCTCGCCAAGACATAACACAGTTGTTTTGTTCATAGCATATAATTATAATCATAATTACAATCAATTAAGAGATAAAAACCATTAGTATGAACAAGACTTATATGCCTGAAACACATTGTGTGTCCTAATACGACACACATTCATTTTGTTAGATAACAAACAATATACTATGTGTGTCTAATTGTGACACCAAGCATGTAATCTCACAACAACCAAATACAATCAAATAGTTTCACAATAAAATCACATGAGACCACATAGGCACATAAGCTTATAGTGAAAGAAAAAAAGCATACAATTGAGCAATAAGCACACAAGGCTCAATGACATGAGAACAACACAACCCACTGTCAAGATGATCTCTCCATAACTAACATATTAACGACATTTAAGCTGCCATAATTGCCAATATGAACAAAGAAATGTATACACACAAGACGCATAAAATAATCAGTATAAGTATGCGCATTGGAAAAAAACGGTCAGTCTCTTCAAAGCAATGTTAATACCCCTAAATCCAATGTTGTCGTCATGTATACAAAGTTCCCTACCATATAGAAAGTTCATTAAATAGTAACAAACAAGAGTAAGTTCTTTATAATTAGTCGAAGTATTCAATGTGATCAAACTAGCAAAAAAAGATTGGACCTGAAACCTACACATAAGATGCCCGCAAATGTGGCATGTCCCCAATTGTACAGAGGTTTGTCCCCGCTGTGATCAACGGTCCAACCTTCAGTGTATGTCCATATTAACATGTAAAGTCCACATTTAAAGCTCACTTATACCTCTTGAAAAACGTGGATGCAAAGTATATTTAAATCTCTAGTAATAGAATGTCAAGTAACAATATATACCAACAAACAAATAGTGCACCATCCGATTTCATATTTTTAAATATTTTTGTAACAAGTGAAAACTAATTAGGTACACAAAATCCAAAGACCAGAAGAAAACAAAGCCAAGAGGCATCACAAAATAAATCAATACAGACATGGATTAGTTTCATACAAGGACGTATAATAGCTAAAACAATGACTAGTTTATATTCTTAGAATTGAGCAAATTCAAATACATATTTTGACTCGAATAGAAATTATTATTTTCATAAAGGACCAAAATAGGAATACACTAAGATGTAAAGTTCTATAATGCACAATTGAAAAGACCCACCTATTATGTTTAAAAAAATGTTAAAGGGAACCAACGGACTTGATCTATTTAGGAAATGGGTCAGCAAAAACTCTCTCATGGCTGAAGCAATAGAATCTGTCCTTAACATTTTTTGTTATGGGAGACAATCCACGAACAACGTGATTGATGTGGATGATAGTGTCTAGGATTTTTGACATGTTTGTAACTTTATGGACTATTCAATGATATGTGCACCATGAGTAGGGTCACTTAGGAGTTGCAATATATGTGATGCAAACACTTACTCATCTTCTACTTTTCTAAACCATAGTAATGGAATCGAATCAATCATGCCAATAAGATATAATCATATTATAGGTGGGGCCTACCTCAACATACTATAATGCATGTGAGCATTACATGGCATATCCAAGTACTTTGATGTAAGATCAAGCCACCTGGTTCTTGTAATTCCTATGTAAATGGGCAACGATAAAGTATGTGGCAATCTCAATGAACCTTCGTTGGACCCTTACAACCGTAGTGACATAAACTTTGACCCTTTGGACTTCATATTTAGCTCAATGGACTGCACTTGGTAGAATTGAGATGTTGCATAGTAAGTCAAGTTCGTATGGACAGGGGGTCCTATGGGAGGCCCGACCAACGCATCTTGTTTCCGGGGAACACAGGACCCTCCAAAAAAAATGAGAGACTTCATTTATCTCAAAGCCCTTGTGGCATCTACGATATAAGGTTTGACTATAGGAGCTTACAATGCTTATAAGAATTTGGTGTACCACTT
>JAHRHJ020001935.1:0-16174 GCA_019776745.2 Taxus chinensis
GCTATACTAAACTTTTACATTAATCTCAGGCTAAGGACTCTAATCTATGGACATGCACTATTCTACTACGAATGGACTAAATAACCCGCTGCTTAGACACGCATTATTTAATTTAAATTCCCTGGCGTTCTGCAAATAAGTATAGTTAGTAGTCTGGGTAGGGAACAAAGCATGTCATGGGTCCTTGAAAGAGAGCCTAGTCCCTAAATCTCTCTCTAAACACATAAGTATGACTTGACAACCTAATATTTTAGCAACAAATGTACATTCAATTTGTATAAGGGCCAACATGATCATGATCATGATCATGTGTAGACCTATATTATTAAAATACTTCTTTTCGTAAGGAGCGCATATTGAGGTATAGTGTCATAAAATAATTTTCCATGCTTCTCACACTTCCACAAATTTAACAATCCATTTAACATAAAGAGTAAGGGTTTTCCTACAAATATCAATATCTCATTTGTTGCTTCTTGGGTAGTGTTACACTAATCTTCCTTAGAATTATGATGAAAACCACTAGTGGTTTTTGTGTTGGCCTATCCGATATCTTAAAGAATTTTGGAAAATTATTTTATAAACAACATTGGAGATCGCTTAACATGAAGAGTTGTAAACATGGGTGACACCTATAATATTGGTATAAACCTAGAATTTTATTGTAAGAGAAAGCTATTTTCTGATCCATCAGGGGATCTTTTTCTCACCAAAATCAAGAACATATTTTTAATTCATTGAAACATTAAGATCAAAATGCAAAGGGAATTCCAAGAATTTTGAATTGTTCGCCATGTTGAGGCCACTTCCAAGAGTAATTATTAAGCTAATTTAGCATGGGAAGTGTCTTTTCTTTAAAGAGAATGGTTTTTTCCTCCATTTAATAAATGATCCATATTCTTGGTAAAGGTTTCCAATATATTCAAATGATTATTTGTAAAGGTATGTTTATTCTTTGCTAGCACCGGGAAGTAATCTTCTACGAAATTCCAGTTGAGAGTTTGACTGTAATAATCAGAAAGATAAATGTCTGAATCAACCCCATACAGATGTATGTTGAGAATTAAATATCCAACATCCATTTTCAACTAATACAACGAGTCTAGAGAGAAATATGGAAATCATGTCAAATTGATTGAATAAACACAAATTGAATCCTATTACATTGAGGGTAAAGGTAAGTGAAGCCAATCAGCAAATAATTTTGCATGGCTTAAAGATTAGTTTATCACTTTTCACCATGGGAATATGAACGATGATTAATATCTGATATCATAGGCCCCCCTGACAACTGTTAATTACAAGTAAATTATTTTTGGGTGAGAGACCCATGCCCCTTCCATAGCTTCCCAATCGAATTATGTTTGTCTAAGAACCTGCATTCCTTTCACTAATCTGGTCTTATAAGCTTAATAATCACAAAAATAATAATGAAGAGTTTCATCACTATAGATTTTAGTGAGTATTTTAATAACAAACATTAAGTAAGATTTGATCAACTTCCACTTTCGGCACAGACTGGATCACCCTCAAATGAATCAATATTACATTCAGAGTTTTTCTCGCAAGGGAATGGATTAGGTAAAATTCTTTATTTATTAATTAAGAAAATGCAGCCATAAATCATCTAATTTATTTATAAATTCATAAGGGGAACCTCAATACCTAGTCTCTAATCAAAACCATACACCACAGGGGAGAATTTATTTCTTTTTCGTGTAATTGGAAGTCAATTTGGATTATTTCCTTCTGGTAATCTTGGAGGAATGTCATCTAGAATTTTTTAGGCAACCTTATATGCCTCAGGTACAATATTGAGCTTGAACACTAGCTTATAGTTCCCCACAAAGGAATTGCAAATTTCATGTAATATTTTTAAGTCTTCCTACGATGTTGGATGGGTCTTTTATATTTCTTTTCTTCTCTAGTTTTTTTTGTGTGAAGGATTTTTGAAAAAAAAATTAGGTGTGAATTATATAACTTTGAGCCAATGTAGTCTATCCTAAATTTGTGCACCTCTTGCTAAATATGCCTCAATTATATTGACTAGTTTTAAACAGGTTGTTTCATATTATAGCAAAGATGACAGATCATTTTCAAGGCAATTTGAAACCCGTTGAATTTAAGTCATATGGAATTATCAGCTCACTTACGAAACGCACGCCAATTCTTACTAAAGTGGTGAGGAATGTTGGCATTACTTGAGAATGAACTCTATTGAAATTCCACTAAAAATAGAATTTAATTATCTTATATAATATTTCCTAATTTATTGATACAAAAACTATAAAAAAAAATCTGCATTGGAAAAGTCTGACCTAGTTGAGTCTAGTAATCTACCCAATGAGAAAAAAATAGTAGAATCGGTTTTATAATTTAATTTGTTTTATAAAAAATCTCAAATTTAAAGAATTATAAGTAATAATATACATTAGAAATTGGTTAACCTTTGAAAATTAAATTAATTGATTAGGGAGAAGTGGTTCTGGAAACCCTATCTATGAGAGTTAATCTGTGAGGTGAAACAATGTTAGAGAGTGCTTTACAAGGGTTAGGTATTAGATCTACGAGCATTACGTAATACTTTTTTGATACTAACCTTCCCCTTCTTGAGTGTTGACTTAATTTACCCTATATTTTTATATATGTCGATATGGATGGTTGGAGGTATGGGCAAAGGGAGATGACACATCTAACTACTAGAGGGAGGAACAATATAGGGTTATGGTGCTAACGTCTTGAGCTATCTAGTGTTTGGTTAGGTATCCTTACCATAAAAAAACTTCCTTCCTAGATTTTTTGTGACATCTATTCATAACCATTTGGAATGCATAACCCTATGTTAAAACCTCGCCTTGGTGCCTATAGTGAGGAGGTGATCGATACAGAATATTACTGATTTCCAAATCAAGGCTTGATATGCCCTTTCAATAGTTGCCAACAAGCATAGTATTTTTTTCTATAATCATGGGTCTCGTTCACTGTGGCACCCTAATGGACTTAAAGTATAAATTTACGCTTTTAATAGAGGTATACACATTACAATGTTTTATGGAATTTGAGATACAAATATATTATTTTCATCATGATTTGGGAATACCATAATCATCACGTTCTTATGAAACTCAAGTTTTACTCTTTCTACCTAGCTACTGAAATATTCATTATATATAAAATATGGGTATGATTTCCCATCTCCCAATAAAATTTTGGAGTGACGAATTCTTGGTATCCATAGGAAGTTCTCTTGTTAGATGTTTCAAAATCGATCCCAAAACAAAGAAATATAGCCACACTACTTTTTGTACACTTGGTCAATATGGAAAGAAACTTCAAATGATCATCAAGAGAACATAACAACGGATTCAATAGAGAATTTTACTCAGTCCCTAGACTTGAAGGTTTTGGCACACCAATCCTGCCACTATGAAATTCTCACCAGGAACTCCTCGGGCTATGATTAGTTACTAATGCACAACCTTTAGTTTGGTGGATGTAATCTGGAAACACAATAATAAACATAACACAAGGATACTAGACTATGATACGAAGGAAAAGATGCAACATCTTAAAATATAGGTGTAACGTATATATCAACAGAAATTGGTTACAATCTCACCCATAAGGTACTATCAACGTTACTTGCTTCACGTGCCATCACACAATACTGTGGAGAAACTTCACAATGGATTCTTTCAACATCACTTCCAAAATGTGGCTTCCTTTTACACCTTTAACTCAAAAAAAAAATACAATTTTCTCACTACTTCCCTCATATGCTAAATAGGGGATGACCTCTTTTATTTATAGAATTTAGGCTTATCCACCCCATCTCTAAGATAGGGATAGCAAAATATTTCTGGCCGAATCATATTCCACCAAAACTCTGCCTTTACATTAGCCTTATCTTCTAAGATACGATAATCCGTATCATCTCCATGGATTCCACATTTTTTAGTCTTTTTCCAAAAATTAAAAAAAACAAATATTTATGACATCACTCTTTGTCCCTTATTACAAATATAATATTTCTAATTCCTAACATATAGAGAACCCCTACTTCTCTACTTACCCATTGACATGTTAATATTACCGGCGCACTTACAACACTTACAACACATATTTACTTTTCACTACAACCTTCCTATTGTCTTTGACTGTTTACCTACCGTACTCTACTTTAATCTGGGGGCCGCACCGTATGATGACGTGGCGTCTTCTATCAAACCACTACTAATCATTCTTAAAACAACATCCTATTCCTAATACATACATAATAAAATAGAAATACGGAGGACAATTTTAATGTGGACATTTTTCCCCTTTCCTAGCTTCTACTTCTACTCCATCCTCGAATTAGACTCTTATGGACCATTCTAAAACGGGGTGTTTGGAAAAATATTTAACTTGTCATGGTTTTGATCCATTTTTGTAATGGGAGTAACCATCCATTCCCTCCAGTTGATATGTAACCTTTTCCATGCACATGCTATTTTGTAGGGTCCATCCATTTGGGAAAAATTTTCTCTACTTTTCACTTTTTTGTATCTGGGAATCTATACGAGAACCAGTCATTCACGAATGAAATGGAGACCTGAACATATCTTTCTGATCAAAGTATTCTTGTGGCTTCATTTTCTTCTATGCTTGTATCCTCGCTATTTCCCCCCTCATTTCCTCTAGCAAAGAAGATGCACTAATAAACCTTTTCTTTTACTAAATCACTTTCATCCATCCTTTCATTTTTTCATAAACCCCTCATAGTGGAATATCAACTCAATAGGACGAATGGATCAATTCCATAAGCCAACTGAAATGGGGATATCATGTTGCTGACTTTGCATGTTGCCGCTATATGCCCACAATGCCTGCATGAATCCTTTTTATTCCACTTATGACCTACAATGCTACATTCTTTCTAGAATTTGATATACACAAAAAAAACTTCGTTCCACTTTTCCATTTGTGCTTGGCTTGTATGTTTTTCCTTCCTGTGCTTAATAGAAAACTTGTTGACTAGGGCTTCTTAACCACCTCATAATACGTGGCTTCTTTAATCTGTTATAATTTCTAATGGGCAACCAAATCTAGTGACAATGCAGTTCATATATGAACCTAACACTTCTGCATGGAATTTTTTTCAATGGCCTACTTTCAAAACCAAACCAAAATCTTCACCCACTTTGGGTTAATAATTTTGTGGCAACTACAATATACTTATTTTGGCATGGGGTGTTGAAGTGGACCACGGAATTTATTACGCACTTTTTCAATGGGACCAGTGAAGAATAGGGCATAATGGAGCTGATGAAGTCTTATGGTTACTATGTGTTTGAAAATATCACATGTCTTACAATAATTATAACAATCTCTAACGAAAAAGAGTGGGCTAGTGATAACTTGCATCTAGATCTTCTTGCTGTAAATTGTCTAGAGAGTTCCTCCACAACATGTACCATTGTGGAATTCTTCTATCAACTCCTTCCCTTGATCACACCAACTACCCTCTTGTACTGTCCATCAGGTCCTATTCAAAGAATACTCCATGCATAATAGATAGGTACACTGCTTGAGTAATCTTACTCTCGTCTTTTGCATTGGCACCATTAGGAAACTGAATTCATTCGACAATATAATTACAAATATTATGCATTCACTAAGTAATTGTTTTCAGGGATAACAATGCTGCTCTGGGAATCAATCATCATCACAATAGACTAACCATCATAGCTCGAGAGAGTGCATCGCAGTTGACAGTATTTCTTTCGTGTGCCTATCTATAATACCAATTCAAATTCTTGTAGTAAATTATCTCAATCTTTCTATCCTTCCCTGATGGGGGTGGATTATAATATATAATATTATTTTAGAGCCTGATGGTCTGTTACAACTATAACTGTAAATGTCGTAGTAAGTACGTTCTAAACTTCTTTACAACAGCAAAAATGATAGCTAAGCCTCTTTTTCAGTTACATTATAATTTACCTCAACACTGCTCTTTTTTTACTCCCACGAAACTGGATGATCATTCCTATTTTCATCGTTTTGGCTCAAGTACTTCCTCGTGATTCTCCGACCATTCAGTATACACAATGAAGGGCTTACTCCATTGGATCTTTAAAACAGGTGAGATGCCAAATCTTCCTTAGTTGTTCAAAAAGCTTCATTGCCTTATTTCCAGGGTTCATAAGTAACATCCTTCTTCAGATTGGGTTGTGGCTGTAAATCTTTTGAGAAATTCTTAAATGAAAACCTTCTATAGTAACCCACTGGCCTAAAAATTGATCTCAACTTACTTCTATTCATAGAAAATGGTAACTCTTTGATTTTTTGAAACTTTATATAAGATCATTACCAATACCATCTGTTGATACAACATTCCCTACAAAACATCTTTAAGAAACATCCAAGACAACACTTTGTAGGGTTAGTTAGTTGAGTCTTTTGCTTCATCTAACCTTTGAAATGTTGTCTTCCATCTGGTGCAAGTTGGCCATCTGCTCCCATAGATAAAAAATCATGCATAAATACTCTGATGAAGGTCCCAATGTAGGGTTCGAACAACCTATTCATCAAACGCTGGAATGTTGCTAGAGCATTACACAACCCAAAAGGCATAACTCTATAAGCAAACGTTCCCCAAGGAGTGGTGAACGTGGTCTTCAAGCTGATCTTTCTCTGCTATATGAACTTGGTTATAGCCGCTATATCCATCAACAAAACTATAACACTCCTGGCCAGCTACTTCGTCCAAGATCTGATATGAAAATGGAAGAGGGATAAATGATCCTTCTTTGTTTCCTTATTGAGCTTCCTGTAATCAACAACAAATGCATAGATTCCCATTATTTTTTATTGAGATCACAATGAGAGAAACCCATTCTGAATTCTCCACAGAAAATATGAATCCTACATCAAGCAACTTATCTATTTCTTCTTTTACAGTCTTGGAAAAATTAGGATTCATTCTATATGGCATTTGCTTTATAGGCTTAGCACGATCTACCAGCTCAATAAGAATGTTCTACCCAACTTACTTGACGAAGTTCCTTGTAATCAAAATTGAAGATGTTTATGTAACTTTGAAAAGAGCTAGAGGTAGGATTCCTTCTCACTCTCCATCACAACATCACCAATCTGTTATTTGTTGGAGACGATCATTAATTTCTTCTTTATATAATCTTATGGGGTCATGAGTCAGTGTGACTGGAAGGGATATCCATGACTGAAATATCAACCTCACTTTCTTCATCTTCTAGTGTCCACTTCACTAGTACTAGAGTAATCAGAGAATTTCCAATCATCAGTTTCATCACTTGAATCCATAGGTTCTGCTTTATGATGTCGAGGAATCACGTTTATCTTCACCCTCTCTCTACCACGTTCAAGTGTCATGAAACCTTCATTCCAGTAGTTTCTTGTATGAACTCTCCTTAGCCATGGTCTTCCCAGCAACATTGGGTACGCAACAGTACCATTTTTCATCACCTGAAAGTCTACCACACATACAACACCCATAACAGAATATTGCCACATTTGAAACTACACCTTCTGGTTTAGTTTTTCCCTTATTTAATGACCTTAACATAAGTGTTGAAGGGCGATCAATTTTTAAACCCAACATATTCATTACAGACTCAGTCATTACATTAACTGCAGCACCTCCATCAACTAAGACATCATGAATTGAAATGCCATTACATAATACCTCAGCTTGTGGAGCATAGGGATCTGCCTCTGCCTCCAAAATAGGGACCTCAACCTCCTTCCTTCTTTGAGCATTGAGTCCACCTCGCAACTCCCGCCTCTTCTCAGAAGACATAGCCAAGATTTGACCATATGTAATATTTACAGGCCTTTTGGATAGATCTTCCAAGATGGTCTATGGTCCTTGCCCCTATGAAATCAGAAAATCCTACACACCCAACTTTCTTCTCCTATGTTTCTTACTAGTTTCTTCTTTCATCTTCTTAGGATCATTTCCATCTTGATTATCTTTTTCTTTCTTTCTTTTTGTTATAAACACATCTACTTCATTATTTCTACTCTTATCTACTACATCAAAAGAATTCACAGGTGTTTTTTCTTTATCATTATCTCCTTTACTAGATGAAGAAGCTTTATCTGGACAATTATACTTATAATGACCCTTTTTATAACAACCATAACAAACAACTTCAAAAATATTTCTTTTTGGACCTCTATCTCCTCCCTGAGAACTAAATTCCTTTCCTTGAAGAAGATTAATAGTTAATTGACCCATCTTTTTGAGAAAATCTTCATACTCAGTAGATGTACTAGGAGAAATATTTGTGCTCACCGGGAGTGGTTGTGGATTCTGGACCAAAGGTGCTGGTGTAGGCTCTACTTTAGCAACAATTTCTTTGGGCTCCTCTTCCATGCTTTCTTCTTGCCTTCTTGCAATCTCCTTTGCTTGTTCAATGGTAGCTGGGCAGTCATACTTCACTCATTGTCTGATCTCTGGCTTCATCCCAAGAATGAAGTGCTTACAGAGGAGATTATCCATGCCATTCATCAACCCATCTGCTAATCCTTCCTTCCGGATCTGGGCATCGAGCTTCCTCCTTAGCTCTAGAACACGAGCATGATAATCCCTTATCTTCTCCTTCTCTCCTTGGGATAGCTTTGTGATCTCGATCATGAGATCTGCATATTTCTGTTGTTCACCAAATTCTTCAAGAAAACTTTCAGTTAATAAATCCCATGAATTTTTCACATTATCACCTAGTGTTTCAAACCACCTAAGTGCTGAACCATCCAAAAATAGGAAAAAATTCAGTCCATTGTTCCCTTCTTATGAGGCCATTACAAATACAAGATCATTTAAACTCTTGAATGAAATAAGAAGCATCTTCATTAGATTGAGCTGAAAAAACAGGAATCTTTCCCATTTTCAAAAGTAACCACCGTGAAATACCAACCCACAAGTACAATTAACAAGACTTATGTGTACAAATAATTGGAATCACTATACTAGAAAGTGACTTTACACCTTTCTACAGTAAAATAGAAATGACCACAGTAAACTATGGTAAAACTTGACTTACTGCGGTAAAAACTTGACTTTACTGTGGTAAACACTATTCACGGTAAAAAGTGAAGTTACTGCGGTAAATACTATTCACGGTAAAAAGTGAAGTTACTGCAGTAAATACTATTCACTGTAAAAAGTGACTTTACTACGGTAAATACTATTCCAGCAAAAATGACTTTACCATGGTAACTACTATTCATGGCAAAAATGACTTTACCATGGTAACTACTATGCACAGTAAAAACAAGGTTACCCTCTAATTGATTTTTGACTAAGTGGGAATATCTCTCCAGAAAATCCACCAACGAGGAATGGTCCCGGCAACGGAACCAAAATGTCATCACCAATCCGGAACTATGATAATTCTTCACCGGGAACTCCTCATGCTATGATTATTTACTAATGCACAGCCTTTAGTTTGGTGGATGTAATCTGGAAACAAAACAACAACATAACACAAGAATACCATCGACTATGATAAGATAGAATGATGAAAAATCTGAAATATCAAAATAAATTATAATATTAACATGAAACTGTTACAATCTCACCCATGAGGTACTTCAAGTGTTATTGACTTCACTTGCCTTTCACCAAGACTATGGGAGAAACTTTACAATTACACCTCTTAATGGCTTCTTCAACACACCTTTAAACTGATGGCTTCTTTCGTACACTTCCTACCATATTTCTCACTACTTCCTTCTATGCTAAATGAGGGGGGTGGCCTCTCTATTTATAGAACTTCCAGGCTTATCCATCTTATCTCTAAGATAGGATAAGAAATCCACTTTGACGAATCATATTCCATACCTTAACTCTTATCTGTACATGTAAACTTATCTGTTAAGATAAGATAAACCTTATCATTTTACATGGGTTCCACATTTTTAGACTTTTTACACAAAATATTTATGACCTCACTCTTTGTCTTTATTACCAATATAATATTTCTAATTCCTAATCATGTAGACCCTACTTCTCTAATTACCCAAACTTTGACATTTTAACATTACCGGACCACTTACGACAAATATTTACTTTTTACAATATTCCTATTGTACTTTGACTGTTACCGTACTCCACATTATTGGCGGCACCGTACTGACGGCGCCATTATCTTCTATCAGACGCTACTACTAATTATACTTAACAACATCATATTCCTAATACATACATTAATGAAATAGAAATTACGGAGGAAAATTTTAGTGTCAACAGTTCCATACTACTTTATTTAATGAAATTTATCTCCATGACTTGTAAATTGATTTCAACCATCAATTTTTCTAACCCAAGAGTGTTGTGGTGGAAGGACCAACCTTTTAGAAGGGTTTCCTATTTAGGTATAAAAAATGCTTCAACTTGTTCACCCATCAACATCTCCTATTTTAGATATTTTAAGTGTCAGGTGAATTAGATGTTTTCACCATGGTATGAAGGATTCCCTTCCATATCAATCTTGGTTAATATGAAAGGTAATAAAATTTCTTCAGAGCTTTCATTTGGAGAAAACACCCTTCAGATTTTACATATAGTATATTTCAACTCAACACCTAGTGCAAAAGGAAGAGATGCCAAAGCTAAATATTGGATGAAAAAAGGCCTAAAATTTCCTTCATTCACGGTGGATTTTACCAATAGTACTGATGACCAATGGTATATCGATGGAGGTATCATGGGCGAACATGGATAATGGAGGTCTGGATCGTTGTAGTCAAGGGTTCAAACGAAAAAAGTTAAATAAGATCAAATTTTTCAGTGCTTCATTTTTCAATGCAAGCTGGAATGAAACCCTTTCATTCCCAATTCCTTATGATTGGTTTTCTAAGGAACATATTTGTGGTCCATAGGAATAGAAAAGTATAAACAAAGATCAAGACTGAACCTCCTAATAAGATGGGGGATTTGAACTGAAGCTAAACATTGAATTGCTTAGATTTGGAATGGTAACTTTGTTTCCTCCATTGTTCGAATCTATCATAAATAATTCCTTTGATATTTTGACGTGCCCTAATAGATTTGGCCTAGCATGATACTACAAAATTAAATTGTCTTTTTTAAGTGAAGATTCATACTCCACTGCATCTGAGCAACATTATTTCTTAGGTGCCCTAAATGGCCACCTCTTGATTATTTGAGAAGACTGCTAATTCTTTTACGATACTAAAACTATGAAGTCAGAGTTCTGAGAAAGCCGTATTTTAGCCCTCTGGAAAGATGAATAAACATATGTTCCCTAGGGAGTGGTGAAGGAAGTTTTAATATTTCATCTTTAAGACAACCACCTAATTAACCCTGAGAAAATCAAATTTTGACAATAATGTTTTTCTAATGTAACAATATTGCAACATATTATCCTTGATTTGGAAGGTGGATAATTATACATGTTGATTGATGCCTTGGTTAACATTACTAAAATCCAAAAATTGCTTATTTCCTTGTTGATGTAAAATGACCTGATATAAGGAGTGTATGATATCCTCCATGATCAATCAATGTGAGTATGTAAATTCTTTTTGCATTTTAAATAGAGAATGGAAAACTGAAAATGGAGCGAAAATCCAATTAGAGTTCAACACTAAGCAAGAGTTGGAATGAAGGTTCCAAAGAACACTAGTCATGTTGAAGGGTATTTGATCCTCCTTGTGAAGATTTCACATAATCAAATTATACCAAGATAATGAAATATGGAGAGTGGAATAAGAAGACAAGAGGAGTGCATGGAGAACAGTGTGAGCTAGAGGCTTGAGTGTAAGGATTGAATTTTCTAAACCTATGAATATTGTAACGAATTCATCCCAAATACCATCCTAGGGATGAAGATCACTTGAGTCCCTAGGTTGTGATTCTATATAACAGTCTAAGAGGAAGAAATAGGTATATTGATTACTGTGCCAACTTTTTCAGAGTTAGAGACTCAAGGGATGCTAATCTCATTGTGTTTGTTTTGTTGGATCACCTCTTGTCCCAAAGAGGTCATGAGTCCCATCCAGATTTTAACCATTGAAGATCCAAGTAAATATGCTGATTAGAAAAATCAGTCCATCCTTCGTTGAAATAGAAACATGTATCTAAGCATCATCCTCAAAACATTCCACATGCTTGCAATAGTTCTTCAGGTCTTCCTTGTGGAGTTATTGCATCACTAATTACAATCTAGGGGAGACTATAAAATCCTTCCAAATGTGATGCAATGAAAGTCAGGTTGTGCTATCATAAATTGTGGGCATTGTAGTCCCTTATCAAGATACAAAATATTAAATGAATTAGGGGTTCAATGAAGTCCACACTGCAGGTTTGCTTCACTAAATTCTATAAATTTTTGGTTGCATATAAGAAAATTCTAACGTGTGTTTTCAATTAACCCTGTATATTTCACACCTTAATCCATGTGTTCATGTAACTGTTAAAACCATATTGTTGCATGCCTCATATTATGCAATATTGATTAGTGTACAAAATTCCTAATTCTGAAGAAAAATTTAAGATTCTTGTTCATATGAGGACTATTCCAACTCCACTGTCCATAGTAGAGCATAACTCCAGTAAATATCATGATCCAAGGACACTGATTCACCCCCCCATTGTATGTGAGATTCTAATAGTATTGTATCAGATCTTGATCTTTAAAATCATCATATCCTATACAAGTTTCCAAGATCCTGTCATGTAATAATACCTCATAAGTAGGCATTTATGGGAAATTATGTCAAGCATATTGAGATCTATGCATTCACCAACTTTCCTTCCACAGAGTATATGTTACATAAGAGAGTGCCTAATTAGGCCAGGATATGTCTCATTAATGTACAATAAATGATCTTATTTTACCCTCCTTTTTTATCAAGATTGATTGCATTTTGTGACTTTTGTTTGATCTAATAGAAGTTAGAATGTAATTGTCCATCTTTTTTTGATTGTTGTTATAACATTTAAAAAATATGTAATTCCTAACTAAGTGCTTTAGGAATTCAGTTTTGTAATAAAACAGGTCACAATCAATCGGAAGAACAAATTATGAAGCAATAAACATGTTTTTGGAAGCATTGGTTTCAATATGGCTCTTCGGTACTCCATTACACAACAATCTCATCACTTAGTTCCTGGAACTCCATTGGATTTAGTTACTGGAACTCCATCACTTAGTTCCAAAACTTTAAGGATTAGTTATGGAATTCCATCACTTAGTTCCAGAAACTTTTGGAATTAGTTCTGGAACTCCTGCATGTAGCTCTAGAACCATCACAGTTAGATTTGGAATGATTTCCTTTGGTTTTAGTGTCTTTAAAGTTCCCCAAACTAGTGAGAATTTGTTTATTCTAAAACATGTCCTAGTGATTTAACAATGAATGATCATTTCAATCAGAAGAATATTGAGAAGATTGTTGATTCTTCATATTTGCATATCCAAGGGATAACTATCATACATCAGTACGTCAATCCATGATCCAAATTCAACATCTATTTTGGGCAAGATTCGGTTCTATCTGAATTAGTATAAAAACTATGGTATATATATGAGACTTGTAGATATATAGTAATATATAGAGATATAGATGTATACATAGAAAAATACACAGAGAGATAGAAAAAGACAATACGTTTTGTAATGCATAACATTTTATCAATAAAACAACCATTTATGTTTTGAGATTATATTAAGTTGTCAAATCTTGTTTCAAGGTGGATATCTTCCATGAACCAATATCTTTGTTTTATTAGTATTTATATTTCCAGAGTAAATGGTATAGATCTATTAATTGAGGATTCTTATGATTACTCAAGTTGAAATATGTATATAATATTCCTACAGGTGTTCTAGACACAGATTACCAGATTGCAATCGATGTTAGCACAAATTGTGTGTTTATTTCCAAAGCAAGTGTGTTTATTTTGTAATGTGTGTTTTTATCAATAAATCAACCATTCTATGTTTTGAGATTATATTAAGTTGTCAAATCTTGTTTCAAGGTGGAGCAAGGGCCCACTATTCCAAGAACCAAGATATTCCTTTTATTAGTATTTATATTTCCAGAGTAAATGGTATAGATCTATTAATTGTGTAAATTCTTTTGATTACTCAAGTTGAAATATGTCATATAATTATTCCTACAAGTGTTCTAGATTAGATTACCATTTATTTGCAATCATATGTTAGCATTCTCAAATTGTGTGTTTATTTCCAAAGCAAGTGTGTTTATTTCTGTAATGTGTGTTTACTTACAACAATCTATTCCATTCTACAAATGTGTGTTTATTTCCAACAATCTATTTATGAAGAGAGTGTTTACTTCCAACAAGTTTTAATAGTTTTATTTCAATAAGGTTTTAGCTAAGGAATCCTCAAGACATTAAGAAAATCCTGCAGAAAATATAAAAAGAAACAAATACCTACAGTCAATTACTATATCACTAAGATTTCTTGTTGCATATAGCTTCAGACACTACCCCTGGTTTGAATATGACATCAACAAAGAGTTGATTAAATGAAGGGAATAACAAAACCCATCATTTTTGGCACCATTTTCGGTGACACAATATTTATAATTTTTTAATTAGGTGTGAACATTAGTAATCATACATCTAGTAATTTTAGGATCTTCCCTGTGACATCATAAAATTTATGAGTAATAGCTACTCAAGGTTCGATTCCTCCGAAAAATATATGAACAAGAATCCACATCCATCTTCTCGATCAAATAAAGAATTTTATCAAGAATTAGAAGCACCATTTGTCCCTATTAGGCACGAAGTATAATTTCCAACCTTTGGAATTCGTAGCTCAATCACCAAAGGAAGTAGAACCTTTATAAAAAATGATCATAACCAAGCCGTTTAGAGAAAGTTTTGATTAAATTAAGTATTCAACCTCCTACTCCTAACTTTTCACCTTCCCCAAAACAAATCACATACCATATTTATTGGGAGAAAAGTCTAGAAGGTACTAAAGAAATGGCACAAGAAGTTGAAATAAAACCTGATAGGACCTTTACTTATCCGATTCAATGTGATGATGATGATACACCTATGAAAAATATCTCACCTACGCATTTACCCACATTTAGAGGGATGTCATCCGAAGAACCTAACCAATTTCTGTTTGAATTTAAAGTACCGTGTCAAAACTTATGTTACAAAATAGATAATCAAAACTCAAGTTGTTTCCCATCTACCCTGAAGGATTCACCAATAAAGGCGGTTTTATGGGATTAACATCTAATTTTCTTCCACTTGGGGAAAAATGGAAGTTGCTTCCTCGAAAAGTATCAAGTATACTGTAGAGGGAGGAAATAGGAAGGAATACTTTTTAGAATCAAGTAAGAGAGGATGAAATATGGCAAGATTATTTATACAATTCCCTCTTTGTCAGAAAAAGATGTGGAGTTGTATTACAAGAAGATTTAAGAAAAAACCCCATTTTTCTTCAGGACTGGATGATTAATCAAGGGAGGCACGGTTGATCGATGGGAGGTTGAAACATTTGATCAAATAACAGGATGATATTAAAGACCTTTATAAAAAGTTATTCACGAACAATGGTGGACCTATAAAAGGAAAAAATAGTTTAAAAATTTAAAACCCAGATTAACAACCTGATGGATAAATTACCAAATTTCAAAATAAACATTTGAGTTGCAATTAACCTCCACCATGGATGGATTTGGTAACTAAATAAAATGCTGAAAACTAACCATTAAAATATTTATTTCCTAGTCAGGACAAGCATGCATAATAGATTGTCCTTTTTTTTTTTTGTTGTTTTTGGTTTTGGGTTTGTTTTTGTGTTGTTTTTTTTTTTTTTTGGGGGGGGGGGGTTCCCTTGGCAGATATAAATTTTGTCTTATCTGTGAATCTAGACCCATGAATTGATGCATGTTTCTCCTTCTTGCATTTATTAAAACTCACTTAAACAAAGCAACCTTCCCTCCACATCAGAAGAAGTAAATTTTGTCTAGAGACAACTCTAGCCAACGAAGTTCATGCCCATGTCAGTCCCTAACCCCTGATGATTATTGGAATCTCAAATTAGTGCCACAAAATTGGGGAAACCAACTTTGGGCACATCACCAAATGGAATTCCGTGGATTAAGCAGGTCAATATTGGTATGGCCCAAG
>JAHRHJ020001936.1:0-16167 GCA_019776745.2 Taxus chinensis
AGGCTAGCAGTTACAAGAGGTAAATCCTAGCACTAGCCTACAAATCCCACCCACAAGACATGGATAGACGAGATAGTTAATAAGTGGATAGATGGCTAATTTGTAGAGTTATGTGTCAGTCATCAACAGCTGGATTAAGATGGTTTCACTGGTGAGTTATTGATATAATACCACCTCAGAGAGCATGCATGACTCCTTTCCCGATCTAGTATGGGTAGAGGTAGGAAATTTGTGATTTGGTATTACGCGTCGATGGAGGAAAGATTGCTGAGCTCCAAAAGCTCGATTTTGGTTTAGAGAATAGGATATTCTGAAGGCTCTCCAGGAGAACCTTCGCGAAGGCACAATCAGAAGCAGGTATATGTAGATCATCATAGAACAGAGAGATCTTTTGAGGTTGGGGATCTGGTATTCCTATGTTTACAGCCCTATGGAAAGGTCCTCACAAAGCAGAAGGGTGTAGATAAATTGAACCATGGTTTTATGGTCTAATACCAGGTAGTTTCGATGAGTTGGGGTAGTTTGCATATGAGCAGAGCTACCAGAGCATAGGTAAGATAATAATCTTCCATGTTTCAGGCCTAAGAAAACACTTAGGTAGCATAGGTACCATCTATGAATTTTCTTTTCTTCCACTAGATGAGGAGGGGAACTGGTGTTAAGCCAGAATCATTATTAGGTAAGACAAGGAGTCTAGTAACAAAGTGATCAAAGAGTATTTGGTGTATGAATGGATTGCCACCTGAGGATGCACTTGTGAGGGAGAACAAATTTTATAGCACCCTAGTAGTGCATTTGCTTGAGGACAAGTAAAATTTGGGAAGGAGTACTGTAAGGTCCCTTTCCTATGCCAAAGTCCTAAGCGGCCAATTTTAGTCCTTACCTTGGTCATACCAAAGGGGCTAAGACTATAGAGGGCTATTGGGTATAGATGACTGATAACCACATTCTGTTTTTTTATCTTTTTTTGTTGACATTAAGTTGGGCATTTTAGTGGTAGTAATTGTTATATTTTGTCATTGGGGGGGACTCATAGTACTTTATTATTCTATTTCTTCGTTGGGGTGACTTATGGTACTTTATTATTCTATTTCTTCGTTGGGGTCACCTAAATAACTATTAGTCCCACATGGAGCTCCCAATTTGGAAAAAGGTAACGAAAGGTTATAAAAGGAGATTTGGGGAACTAATAGAGGTCATTCTTGTTAGGTTGTGGAGCCTATTTTCTTGTGTGAAAGTGTTGGAGACTGTACACTAAGAGTATTGTACACTTTCCATGTATGCTCGTCAGGGTTTGGGGCCAGGCCTTGAGTGGGGATTTGGGGGCGGTAGCCCCCGGTAGAAGGGGTTTGGGGTTGCAACCCCTGAAAAAAAAAAAATTGGCCTTAAAACGTGTCCGATATATCGGGAAACATGATTTTCTCATTTGGGCGGGATTTTGACCCATAGGTTTATGGGACAGTTTTTACCCATGGTTTTGATACCCACGGTTTTGTAAAACTACTTGAGTAGTTGTCTATTTATATGGTTTTATGCATATGATAGAGAAATAATGAAAAACATTGCAAATGTGCTTTGAATTCGGGTGTGAATTCTGTAGAGTTTGTTGAGCATAGCTTGAAACAAATATGGGTATTATATTGAGAGAGTGGTGGCTTGTAATAAAATCTGAGCAAGTGATTCTTTGTGGACATAGCCCAAATTGGGTGAACCACATTAAATACTGTCTCTTTGTGTTGTGTTATTTTATTCTGCACTTTTATTTGAGATCTATAATAATTTTCTACATATTAGTTTCTACTATTGTGATTATGTGAGGGATTATTCACATATTTTATCCCTTATTTCCTAACAATTCTTGCGTACCTAATTATTTTCCTTCATGTGAAATTGTTGTTTGCAAATCTACATCTTGTGGAGTGAAATCCCACAGGAACCCTAACTTTGGTGGTGAGAGATCCATCCCTAACTAGCAGTGCATTCTTCAGTAGTGAGAGATCTGCCCTAGCTTGTCATTTAGGAGATATTTTTTAGAGGAAGGGTTTTGAGGGTTTTTGAGACATTTGATAAAGATAATCAGACGGTTTTCAGATCATATTTACGGAAGAACCATTTGAGCAGGGTTTAGCATCACTTTGAAGGCCTCTTCATCAATTTCCAACCCCTTTCCAGCTAGGTGACTTGTTTGGAATATTGCAGCCTTTATTTGAGGGATTTCCAGTGGTACAAATTCAGATATGAAGGTTGGAATATCATCTCCTATATTGGTAAATGTTATTTCCAAAGTTTCATAATTTTTGCACTTGTATTCAGAGAGTTACGAATTTTAGAAGTTTTCCAGCTGTCTAGGGCACACTGTCATTTTCTAGCAGCATTTTATTATCTGAAAAATTCCAAATATAGTTTTATTATATTCTTTATAATATTAACTAGCTCTCTTTAAATTTTCAAGTGATTTCGGTGGATATTTTGGGAGATATTAATTTTCTTTAGTTCACTGCCCTAACAGTTAAAAATTTGTAAAAATCAATATTTTATTTGGCTGCAAATTTTCAATATTTTGTGCATTTTTAAGTGGTATCCCACAAGGGATATTTCATAGTACTCTTGACATCATAACTGGGTGCAAAATCCTCGTCATGAGAAGTGGAACCAAGCGAGCATGTGTCCGCAGAAATGCCATCGTACGACAAAGAAGAGGAGACAACTGGATTAGCAACAACAACAATGGCCGTATATGAAGGGTCTCCATAGAACGACTCAAAGATGCTCCAGATGCGGTGGCGAGGATTTGAGTTTTCCATGTGAAAACGGAGAGGTCTGGAGACATGCATTAAGTGACGAAAAACATGGTCTCCAATATTGAGAAAGTCCTCCTAACGAAGATGATTAGTGGGTGCAGGAACTTGCCCAAGAAGGAAGTGTGAAAGGCACTCGTGGGCATAACGTTCCATGGAAGCACGCCATGTTGAATAGTTCTCTCTCCCAATCAGAAATGGCGGAGGATGTAAGGCTATCTTGCGACGCTCAAGTCTTGAAATAGCACCCTCCATGATGCGGAAGCAAGAAGTGCAAGGTGCACAAGAAGACGAGTGCAAGAATGCAAGATGTCAGACTCAGCCAATAATGTGTCTGTAAGCAATATCACACCCAAAAAAAAAAGCATTGATAACCCCGCCGTCTGCAACACTATATAGCGTGTGACTACAATAAGGTGTGTACATGTGACGTCGGACTGTTGACTACTCACCTTGTAGTAGGCGATAAGTCGTGTGAGAGTGGAGGTCACAATGGAGTCCTAGGTCAGAAGAAAAGGGACACACACAATCCAACACAAATGCATCAAGCTATAACAGGTATAAACTATTAAAAGTGAGATAAATGGCATCTCACAATGTAAAAGAGAAGGCTATCTTGTTGCAAGGTTGTGGCAGATGCGTCTACTAACCGCAAGCAAAGAAGAACGCTATAATGTAATAACGAGTCGAATGGGGCCCAAAATGATAAGACCTGCTCCAAAGTGTGCTCAAAACCACCAGAAAACACCTGAAAGGGGTCCAAACGGGACCAAGACACTCTAGAATGACGACACACTCCCACAAATGGCCAGTGGAAAAAACTGCCTAGTAACCCTAGTTTTGAAATAATTTTTGCCCAATTTTACTATTTTCGAAAAATGCATGGAAAAAATAAAAAAGGGCTATAATTAAAAACTAGAGGTTACCTACTTTTAAAAGGGCCCACAAATTAATAAATTAAACTCTAATTAAATTAGAACCTAACAATCATTAAAACCACCTCCCTTTTTATAAAACACCCCACATTATTACCCAAACCTTACCACTTTGAACACACCCACCCTTATAAACAATCCCGACCACTTATATAAATAAAAACCCTCTTAAAAAAACCAACCCGTATATTAAATACCACATTTTAAATATTAAAAAAAATGGGCTTCGAGGTACGTTAAGAGGGGGGAGATAAAGTTTAAGGGGAAAAAGGGTAAAATAGTCACATGGAGGGAAAAGCGGGCAGCGTGGAGTCGGGGAGGTCAAAGTGAGCTGGCGGGAGAGTAGAGGCCGAGCGGCTCGGGGAAGAGCTGAGTCCGTGTTAGACGCCCAAACACCGAAAAAAGTGCCGAGAAGACTCTCAGCCAAGTCGTGCGGAGTTAAAGCCAGGGAGCCAGAGACGAAAGCCTGTGCCAGAGAGCGAGGAGCTGACAGAGGGGCCGTTACAACGCCCAAGGCAGCTGGGAATTGCGAACAAGTCGTAGAGTTAGGTTAGCCGGTAAGGGGATCCAATGCAGAGCCCACGAGCCAACGATGCGAACCAAAACGGCTCTGGCACGAATGGTAAGTTGGAGAGCACCGAATAGGAAGGAGTTCGCAGGTCTACTAGTGCCAAGGTTGGTCTGCCAAGCTGTTGTATGTGTCGACGGTGAGTGATGCGGCCAACGAGCAGAGTTACACTGGCAGCGTCGATAGTATTAGGCACGGCAATAGGGAGGCGAAGCAGTGAAAAACCAAGGCACCCAACCAAAATCCAAGCAACCCACGACAAACGAGGGGCCAAAAAACAATTATCCACACGAAGCACATCCAACGCAGGGGTGAAAATCAAGCACGACGTCGAGGAGGTGAAGCCAATGCAACAGAAAGTAATGCAAGGCCGAATCACCAAAAAAATGCAGCACGAGAAACCAGGGACGCAACCCAACATGAGCACGGCGAGCTGGAATCTGACGAGGCAAAGATAGCCAAAGCCGAGCAGGAAGAATCCAATGCAAGCACGGTGAGAAGTAAAACAGGAGCGAGTAGAGTTGAAAATCCAGAGTAAAGACAAGCGGTCAAAGCCAACTCAAAAATTGATACAGACACCAATAATGCAGACGAGCTGAAAAACCAGTGCATGGGTGAGTTACAGTGTCTAAGGCGGCGAGCCAAAGGGACAACTTGGTTCCCAGCTCGGCAAGCTGGGGCCGAGTTGGGCCCAAAAATGCACTTTAATAACCTTAAGACACACACCAACCAACACGAACAAACCCTGGACTAGAAAACTTTGAAACGGTAAGCTAAAGTCCTCAAAACATGCATGAAACCCCTAAGAGCCTAAAAAACCAGACCAACGAATGACAAACACACGAACAAGCAAACCACAGGTATGAAGCCGAAATCAATGCATTAAGCGCGTGACGAAATATCCATTATGACACATGCTGTGAAATCTGTATGTCACGCCAGCAGGCTGGAAAAAGCATAGAAACGTCGAAGAGTATATGGATCCACAAGATCCGCTCTAATACCATGTAAGATGGTTCGGAACCCAAAACACAAGGATCACGAGGGACAATGTGCACATCAATGGACATGTGAATGGTAGCGTGAAGAAATCTTGGGAAGAGAGAGCATCAACCGAATGTGCATGCAAAGATTCAAAAGATGGGTAGAACCTCGTTAAAATCCACAAAGTGTCTCTCAATCTCAAAGATCAAATGGGGTGTCCCTATAGGAGGTGTTGAGTAACCCCCAGTGCTACAATCATGACAACTCAAATGGAGAGGAGGAGTTACATTCCCATAATAGAAGTGTAACTCCCAATAACGCATATGACGCACTGATACGTAAGAGAATCTCATGCTAATCCCTAAATGACACATGAACCTACGATCTCACCTAAGGGAGATGACTCACCTCATGATGTGGAAAATAACTCACACCAACATATATAAGAGCCTAAAATGAGATGAAAAATACAATCTTTTCTTGTTGTATATGGGAAAACTGATAGAAAGTTAACTAGGATGATAAAGTTTATCTATGTTAATATCTTCCTCAAATTATATTTAATAGAAATGCAAGGAATTCAAGGAATCCAAAACTTACAATAACCTACACGTGGAATTATATTCTTTGTTGAAACACCTCCAATCTATACGTATCTTTTTTATTCTTCTCGGGGACTATTTATTTTGTAAGGATATCACCTACCTCCAATGTCTGCATTATGACTACCATACGTAGTTTTCTTGCTAAGACTTCGATTTTTATTATCAGTACAATGGATAAAGGAATGAATATTAGGTTTACATTTCCTCTTTAGATATACATCAATATCACCATATTTACATTCTTCATTTCTATTTCCCCATATTTTTTAATTAAAACACAATACATTTTAATATATATTTTTACCTCCGTGATTTTTCCCACCCTTCCTCATAACTCCATATCCTCATTATCCATACCTTTATCTTTTAAGAGAGATTAGACATAATGCTTCAATTTTGGTAATTTAAAAAGAAAAGAAATGGTAATGATGGACTGGCGTAAGATTAGGATTTAGTTTTACAAAGCTACAAGTAAAATGAATTAGGTCATGAAAAAGAGTCTCACAAGGAACAATATATCCATCAATTAGGAAATAGTGTGTTTTTTAATCTCCTTGACCCTTAAGAGGATGTAAACTAGCAAAGGAGAGTAGGACTATTATAAGGAATACCTTTGCTTCTTTAATGTAGGAAACATGAATTGCAACCAAGAAGGTGATTCAACAACTAAAACAACAACTTTAGAGGTCATATAGTCAAATTTGAACTTGTTTCCCTATGTCCATTGCTTCATAAGTTGAGGAGGTTATTAGGGAATTATATGACAAGTTGGGAACCATTTAAAAAGTGTAAATATAATGAACTAACACGAGATGAAAAATTCAACATTTTCTTGGTATATATGGGAAAACAAATAGAAATTTGACTTGGACGAGAAATTTAATCAAGGATAATATCGTACCTGGATCAGAGATGGTAAAAATTAGTATAATTCAAGGAAAATCTCAGATTCAATAACAACCTACCTAGGGTTTTTTTTATTTTCTCAAAACACCTCCAATATTTTTATGCAATATAATTATTCCTCTCCTAAAACTAATTTTGTAAGAATATCATCTACCTATAATGTTTTTCTTATGACTACCTTACCTAATTTTCTTTTTATGACTTGTTTTTTCTTATCACTACAATGGATAAACGAAAGCAGGTTTGGTTTACATTTCATCCTACAGAAACAATCACTACTACCATCTCTACATACTTCCCTTTTATTTCCTCATCTTTGTCAATTATTTCCTCTTCCCACTTTTTAATATATATTTATTTCTCCATGATTTTTCCCACACTTCCTCGTAGAACCAAATCCTCTTCATCCATACCATTTTCCTCTAAGAAAGACTAGATATAATGTTTCTATGTACGAAAATTGAAAAGACAATAAGTGGAAATGACGTATTGGAATAATATTGGGATTCGATTTGAGAAAGCTATGGGTACGATTAATAAGGTCATAAAGAGAAATCTTAGAAGTAATAATATAACCATCAATTTATAAATAGTATAGTTTTTCAGAGAAGAAATACTAGAAAAGGTGATCAAAATGATTACAACGAATGCCTTGCTTCTTTTCTAAAGGAAACATGAATTATAACCGACAAGATTGTTCAACAAATACCATAATAGATTTAAAGGTCATAAATTCTAACTAAAACTATTTTTCCTATGTCCATTGATTCATAACTTGATGAGGTTATTAGTGAATTGCAAGACATATTTGCAACCATTTACAAAGTTCATACATAAGGGACTGAAATGAGATGAAAAATTCTATCTTTTCTTAGTACACATGGGAAAATTGATAGAAAGTTGACTATGATGCATAATTTTATCAAGGATAATCTCTTCCCACAATCAGATATAATGACATAATATGATGTAACAAAATTCATAGAGAAATTATTTAAATGAGAATTGATATTGGATAATAGATTTAAATTACCTCATGACTAAGATATCTTGAAAACTTAATTGATTTAATATCTATTGACTGGGAAAAAAAATTTGTTACTCTTCTTATGTGATGCTTTACTTATTTCACAAGCGATGTTCTTGGATTGATTGAAATTGTTAAATACGACTTTTAGATAATAAATCTATACTTCGAATATTAAATAAGGAAATAATATGTTGTGTTTTATCATTCACATAAGAGATAAGGAGGATATACAATTGAGATAATGAAACCTTGTGAATTTTCTTATCAAACTACTTATAAATCATTGCCAGTGAGTGTGCTCTATTTAGGAAATGCAGTATACACACTATAAATAATGACACTTTTTATTTGTTCTATATCATGGCTCTCCAAAGTTATGAAAGAGCCTTCACATAGTCATCATACTTTGTATTTCCACCTCAATAGTAGAATCAATGAAATGGGGAATTCTCATAAACCAATGTACCTGAATCTAAATTTTCAAGGCACGAGTTGCCTTATATTCAGTTTAGAATTAAATATGAAATGTTGATATGTCTATCCATGTAATTCTCTCACTTACCAAATTTTTTTTTGGTGGGGTGAAATTTGTTCTTTCTAGTATACATTCATCCTTGTAACTACCCCCAAGAGAGGAGAGAAGTTATGCAATGATTGTAACAGAAATTTAACATTCCTAAGGAAAATTTTGGGTCTCATTTCCATACTAGTTTTGTATTCTCAAGACTCAAGTTTGATAAATTATTAATTTAGTAGTATTCACATAAACAAATATCATGAATTCTCAAGTTTTGGATTATTATAATTTATAAATAATATAGTTTATGTTTATATATTTATATTTATTACAAGTTTACTGATTTTCTAATTGAATGTGCATGTGAAGTCCTATTATTTAATGATTTTATAGAATCCATTAAAATAAATCCCTATAATGATAATTCATTATAATTATTCACCTAACCAATTAATATTGTGCAAAAAATGTTATTAAATGGGTTTTAGTTACAATGAATTCATGCATATTTATTCAATAAAATATCATTATTTTAGCAAAATTTGAATTCAAAAACAACTATAATTATGTATAATAAGATACAAATGCTAAGAAATTTTCAAAGATTTAACTATGAAATAAAACATTTGAGAGAGATAACAAACTTATCTTATTTTTGCTTATCCCAAACTATATTTGAACTAGACGAACTGATCAAAAGGTCAAGAAGAGTGCTGGAACTACTTCGTATGAATTCTAGAAGCTAGAAAATATCCTGGAAAGAAGTGCCTAGGTAGAGGCGATGGGGCTTGGGGTGCCCGAGACCTCTGAGGGGTGCTATAGTTTGCTGAAAAGGTCAGAACCTGATTTCTTCATTATCATTATGGTATCACACTTATTCGCATTTGATCACTTGTATGTCGTACTTGGATCACAAATGTACTTATAAATCTGCAAGATAAATGATCTGCTGCAAAAATGCCAAACTAGATCAAAGCTTAACAAAGAAAGATGCAAACTAGGAGGTCAAACTATCCTTGTCTATTAACATAGTGAACTTACGACTAAACACTACACTACATCTCAGACCCCATGTGGTTCTTGGTGCTTGTGTTTGCAATAGTTCTCTTAGGTTTCCTTAGACCTAGTGATGCCAAGATAACAAATGATATCTAGATATATGTAAATGTGTGGGATGAAATTGAGAAACTTTGCCTTCCTATGTAGTGTGTATGTAGAGTAATAAGCCCAAAAATGTAGTTCCTTTGATATGTAGGTAAATAGCCCTTGATAGAAATTTCAAGCTCACTTATAATGGTAAATCTATTATGGTTATATATAGATATCTTTCTTGAATTTTGACACTGATTACCCAACATGCGGACTAGGACCTTGGGATAGGAGTAAGAAAACTGAAAAGGCCGATTGCAAATGTCAAAAATGTGAACTAAAAATAAGAGGATAGGAGCTCCTAGTGCTAGTGTCCAATCTTGGGTTATAGTGTCGTGACATAAACTGATGACAAATGTGAAAAGAGTGATGGACTAGGATCCTTGGGACCTGACCAAAACTAGGTATATGTGTAAGAGATGTGAGAGATAAAACAATAGAAACAAGAAAAGCAAGAGGACGAACTAGAAAGTGTGTCACCAGTGAATACTTCTAAGATCCATGCATAAAACAACATAATTGGAAGTATAGTAAAATATTAATATGTGCATGATTTTATGTCTACATTTTCCCCACTTTATGTTATTTGAATGAAATTCCAGTAGTGTATAGGAAGTAAGGAACATACCTATGAGAATTTTGGAGAATCCCTATTGTATAAGTATGCACAAAATATGAGAACATATAGAATGGAAAAAACATGGATCAACATGTCGATCCATGTGCTGTAAATAAATAAAGTGAACCATTGTAATGAGAAATTATAGAAATCGATGATTTGATTTTGAGAATTTGGAGATTTTGAATTGTTATTGATGGTTTCTTGATGGGTTAGAGAGTGATCTGTTCCAGACCTAATTTTTTATGTGTGAAAAAATCAAGGATTTGGGCATCCTACTACCAGAGGAAGAGTGTTAGGGAGAGAGGTATAATTTTACCCTCCAACTATGAAGACATATTACTATCATGCAAATGTGCAATAGGAAAAGTTACCATTTTTAAACATGACAGTGATACCCTTATGTTGAAATTTTGAAGTTTTACCCTTTCGAGCCATCCCAGATCTACCTAGTCATTCAAGTAACATCCCATTGGATGTTAACTCATTTCCCTAAGCGAGTTATGAAATTCAAGTCAATCCCCATAGGTTATTTTAGGAGTTCTTTAAGAATGCAAATTTTAGGCAGTTGTGGGAAGGGCTACCACTGGCCTTCCCATGACTGGTGCAACCCCCTGGAATGGAAAAGAGGAAAAAAATCCAACATGGAGGTGAATCGAGGGTCTATTGACATCAATGAATTAGTTTTCAAAAATTTAGGAAATATTCAAAGGAGTTGGGGTAGATCCATAAAAACTAGGGTTCCCAGGCCTAGGAAATGCACAAGGCCAAAAGAGGTACTGAACTTCGGGAAGTGATTCCTAGAGCTCTGGGTGGAGTTAGGAGAAAAAAATATCATTAAAAATTTAATACAAAGATCTACAATATTTTGAAATCATATTTTTTACAACACCTTTATGCAATAGGTCTGTAGGCATTTTTTCTCATGCGTAGATAAGGAACTAGAAAAAAATGATTTTTTAGGGTTTAAACGGAGGAATCAAGAGATGATACCTCAACCATTGGATTTATAATTCCATTTTAAATCAAGTTCATATAAATGTTTTCCAAAATATTCCATCAGGATCTCAAGTTATCATCGATTCAAGTTACCCTCAAGGTATGAGTTGGGGAGATAGTCAATTTTGGAAGAAGACACGTGTCATCTCTTGGAGCTTGGAAATTTTTTATATCCCTTTCATCACTTAATAAAAGGGACATGAGGGACATAGAAATTTTACCAGCCCTATTTTTTGATCTGGTCAATAATGGAACCTTTCGCAATGCAATATTCAGCCCATAGATGCTTGTCGGAGCTCATCCCCTCTATCGTCCAGATCGTGACAAGTGGCATCTTCTAGCGTGATGTTAAAATTGATGACCCTTATGTACCTTTATGAAATAGGACATGAGGGACATTAAAATGTGCCCAACCCCTTGTATCCCTCAATTCACCTATGTGACCCTCTACAATGTAAGTTTTCAGCCCCTAGGAGCTAGTTGGAGCCAAATGCGCAACCTTCAGATGCCCACTAAGTGTTGTCTCATGGCGTAGTGTGAAATTTGATGTCCCTTTCATCCATTTATTCTTGAGGGACATAGGGGACATGAAAATGTGCCATTCCCCAGCTTTAAAATTTGAAAATTTTGTAACTCCTTGTTGCTTCTCCATTGTTGCCCATGAAACTCACTACGGGAAGAAAGTTACTGAGAACTCCCAATCCACCATTACTACACTCCAATCCAGCTCCACCATGGCAATAAAATTCTCCAAATCATGAAAACAAAAAATAATAACATCTCATGAGGTCAAATAATAAAAGATAAAAATAGAGATCTTCATCCAAAAATCCCATTGTCGTGAGACGAAGAAATCGATATATCTTACAAACCAGGGCACGAATTGAAGAACCATTTATTGTTGCATTCATAATTTTCGAAGGAAATAAAAACCTTGCAAAAAATTCAATAATTTTTAGCAAGAATAGTTCACAGTGAAGAAATATTCTTCTTGGTATAACGAAGATAAAAATAAAATTTCCCGCCAAACCGGTAATCAACTTGAAGAGAAAAATCACCGGTTGAATGAGGAAGGAAAACACACATAAAAAACATAATTTTCTTTGTGATCCAAGGCTGAAATTTAAATCTACAATTTTCAAGATCAATTAATGGATTCCATGAAATATAAGTGAAAACATCATCCATCTACCTCTCCATTCCTAAAGGTTCTAGAGGGAAAAACTGCGTGAAAATTGGAGGGAATGATCGCTGAAAAATCTAGCTTTGCGTGAACTAGTTTTTGCACAACGAACTCCCCATTTTTTTAGGAATATGAAGGAATGAGTTAACATTAGTGTTATTCCCTATCATATGAATAAAATCAGTAAAAAAGGAATCGATCTACCTCTTCACTTCTCAGGGTTCACGTGGGTGAAGTCACATAAAAATTGGAGGGAATCATTGTTGGAAAATCTAGTTTTACGTAAACTAGTTTTCACTCTAGGAAGTCCCCATTTTATAGTAATATGGAGGACTGAGTTATCATCAGTTTTCTTCCCTATCACATGAAGAACATTAGTGAAAAAGGAAGAGATATTCATCTTCACTTCTCAAGGTTCCAGTGGTCGAAATCACGTGAAAACTGGAGGGAAGGATCGTTGAAAAATATAGTTTCACGTTGACTAGTTTTTGTGCCATGATATCCATATTCTTTAGGGATATGGAGGGATATTTTTTTACTCAATATTCTACCGCCTCCATGAAAATATTGCTTTCCCACTTGTTCAGATGAAGGAATTACTCAAAATGTGGAGTGTGAAACCCCGAAATAAAACCCACAATTCAAAGACTTTTTTTGTTGCAATTTGACACCTACGGTGCACTTACTAAAAATAATAGGCCTTCCTACATAGGGTACTATTAATTCAGGTTATCCAAAATCTTACGAGGCTATAAAGACGGTGGTGAACACAGAGGTAGTATCACATGAAAATTCATTGAAAAGCTCATCTCGACCCGTAATTGAAACTTTCCAAAAATAGTAAGTGGTTCCATATGCCCCTGCTATAAACATCCAATATGTGCAGAAGGTGAGATGAAAATAGTAAGAAGAATGAATTCAAGATAACATATCCAGTTGAGGTTGGGAAGAGCTAATTTGTACACTTATAAAAAATAGTAAGTTGCCCCATGGGTAGTTACTAAAAATAATAGGTTGTTCTCAAAGGGAAAGTTTGGCACAATGGGACATAGAGGGATAATCATTTAGGTCACTATCACCATTTGGGGTACAAAGGGGAAAAATCCAAAACTTACTAAAAATAGTAAGTTGTCCTTTTTAAATACAGTAAGTGTCAAGGATACATGAGTTTCTAGTTGGTAGTTGTAGTTGGAGTTTGGAGAGGAGTAATCAGTTACAAAGTATTGGTGTAGTAATGGTCATTTTCTATTATAGAACAAGACATCCATCATGGTCTCGATGACATACTCATCATGTATGAGAGCATATGGGTCATTCCAGAGATAAGTAGGTCATAATAGTGTGACTGAGAATCATCATGGGCATGGTCTATAGGTCATATTGAATCCTCTTCGGGAAAGTATTAAACAATTTTTTTTAACACTTAGTTTGTGCGTCATAAAGTTTGTGGTTCTCACTAAATGGGGAAATTAATTCAAAAGTTATTCAAGGGAGAAATATTCATTAGTACGGAGGATTTCCAATGTCATAAATTTTCATTCAATGTCCATAACTACATCCAAGAATTCAAGAAGTTTGTCACGAGGAGTCTTTTCCCTACATCATTTCACTCTTCCTTTATTTCCATCTCTTCTTTCTTTCTCAATGGTAATTCTTTGTTATGCTTCATCATTTTATGTTTTCATCCTATTCACTTAAGTGACATATTTTAATTTTTAAAAAAGTATTTTCTTGAAATTATATGAGAAATAATTAATTAATGGAAAATGAAAGGTCAGAAGTAGAATATAGAACTGAAGAGTCATGTGAGGGAGAAGAAAGGTCAATTCAAATTGTATAAATTTGGATGAGCTTCCCCATCCCAAGGGATATGAATTTCTTGGAAAAACTTCTACTCTGTAGCATTGTGAATCATGGTAGATGGATTCAAGCTTTGTATTCATCACTTCACATAAATAAAGGATACACTTCTTCTCTTTTACCTTTTCTTATTTTTCCTCTATTCTCTCTTTCATGCACTTTGCAAGTGTAGTTGATCCTGCATGGAGTTGGAGAGGAACTTCGTGTTCTCGATAGATGAATCTAAAAACTTGGTATTTTAATTCATTGGTCCCACTAACTTCATTGTGAATTCTTCTATATTGAAGGTTGAACTACTCCAGTTGCTAGGTGTGAGCTCTGCAACCTACTCATGGAAGTAATATTCTTTTCCAAATTTCCCTCTTTTCCCCCTTATCACTTTAATTCCCTCCCTTGTACCTGTTATCCAATTTTTCCCCCCAGGAAAAATTGGACAAACATGAAATTGTACAGTATGATAATGGGGTTGGTTCAGTCATGGGAGCTTGCGTTTTTGGATTGGAAAATCAGGTTGTAGGTGGGATCAGAAATGATAATGTAAGGTTGACAAAGGATTGGCCAAGGGAACGTCAAAGGATATCAGAGCTCGAGCAAGAAAGGGCTAGATCAACTTGGTCGAGATCAAAAGGATTCTTACTGGATATAGACATGGAACTCAATTAACAGTTCAATAAATAGAATGGAGGCCCAAGCCCAAAGTTTTCAGATTTCAGGAATTTAGCATTTCAGAGTTGAGGTAGAGAGAAGTTTGAAATGATAATGTTTGAAAGTGCAAAAGTATGAAATTTAGACTTTTGGGTTGTAGAATTTTGGAGATAGAAAATGACCGGTTAGAATTTGGAGCAAAAATACAAAAATCCCAAAAGTCCAAAGTCCAAATTTTGAAGTTTCGGGTTCAAATCCCCTTTCGGGGTCAACACATTAGGATGTTTAGACTTTCAGAAGTCCAATTTTTAGGGTTTGTAAAAGTTCAGAGTTTGAAGTCTTTGCCGAGGAAAAATGATTTTTTTTTGAACTATCCGAAATCCTGAAGTTGAAAGTCCGCAAGGGTTCGGATTTCATAATTAAATTTTTTTTTGAGGTCGATTGTCCACTCAAATTTCCCCCTGGCTCTGAATAAGGTGAACTTTCGAAATTTCCGAGTTTAATTGTCTTTTCCTGTCAAGCTGGTAGTAGGAGAAAAGTTCATGAAATTGAAAAAAATCTATGTTTTTGGGAGTCATCGTATGTATTCGGGCCTAATGTTCAGACATTTTTGTGTCCCGCTGTCCCAAGTTCCAAAGTGCGCTCTGTTCCCCGATTGGCCGAAATCCCTGAAGTTGTTCCATTTTCGAGCCTGTTGGACATTTTTGTCCCACCCTGTCCAAGTCAAAGTGCGCGTCTTGTTCCCCGATCAGCCAAAATCCCTAACCGCGTACTTCGCCTTTTATTGTTCCAGTGTCCCCGAAATTTCCTGCGAGTTTGTTCCCATTTTAGGCCGACCGACCGAACCGTGTACTTCAGAACCTTTTCGTCCCAATGTCCGTAATTCCAACGGGCCTTTTGGGTTTTGCATTTTCATCCGAAACCCCGAACCGACGTCGCTCTTTCATGTCCCCAAATGTGTCCCAATCAAAAAGTGCACGTTGTTCCTTTCGGCCGAAGCACCCGAACCGCGTACTTTGCCATTTTTTCGTCCCAAATGTCCCAAAATGCATTTGTGCTCTTCTCCTTGTTTCGCCCGAATCGGCCCGAGCCGCTTTTCATTCTTCACGTCTCACATGTCCCAACCGACGCAAATGCCATCGCATACTTAGTTTTTCCGCTCTAACCCGAACTAGCTGTTTTTCAACTAAATATAATTTAAGTTGTCGGCGCTGATACTATCATCTGAATACCACATTCCAAGGACAAGAGCGGCAAGAAGATGAAGTTTTCAGACACAGGTCATCTCTGTTTTCAAAGACCTACGCTGTCATCTGTTATAATGAGACCTTCTGAACATAGCTGATGCGTCAAAAAGTTTCAGGCAGCG
>JAHRHJ020001937.1:0-16165 GCA_019776745.2 Taxus chinensis
TTGTGAGTTAGGTTAGAAAGCATTGATATCTTATTATGATATTGAATTATATTGTATTGGACAGGTGCGGTTAATGTGTGCAATGAGTGTGCAGGTGACAGGTTTACAGGAGAACGTGGGATTCAGGCCAGCTACTCAAACTTGCACAAGCATCCTACGGGCTGAACCCTAGCCATGTTCTTGGTGTGAAGCCTTAGTATAGGTGATTATTATTTTGGGCACTATGAGTGACCCCAATGTATGTAATGTATTGTGCTTTGAATTATTAATTTTGGTTTAGGGTAGTTGGTTATGATGTAAACTTATTTTGGGAGTCAATAACTCCCACTTTCATTTAAATTGTTGATTTTATTTAATGAGTCACTTAATCAAAAGGGTTTTAGGGTCACATGTGAGACCCTTGGGTGGTCCCCACACCCTCTACCCTTGTGCCAAAAATGTAAAACCCGAAATTTAGGGCATTTTGGGCATTTTTAGGGACCCCTTTGTAGCTTGGGAGTCCCCCTAACATAAAAATGAGCCCTTGGACCCCTACCTAATGGGTAGGGGGGCTTATTTTCAAGGCTAGAGGGAGTTTTCCCTCCCTTTTTACCTCTTGTATTTAATCACATCCATGTAAGGGATGTGGATTTGAGTGTTTATCAAAAGTTTCCACTTAGTTTTGTCTTGCTTACATTTAAGAGAATTTGGGGAGAAAGAGGGAAAAAAAAGACAATTTTACCCTTTCTCTTCTTTTGTTTTGGCATCTTTGACCTTGATGAGGGAGAGGGGTGATACATGTCACCCCCCTCATTTGTGAAGATGCTTGCTTGGCTCCTCTTCAAATTCTCATTCATGGGAAACGAGAGAGGGACTTTTTTTGGAGCTTCTTGCTTGGGATGCTTGTGGATTTTGGAGCTTGGAGATTGGCTTGAGTCAAGGTGTGGAAGACATTTGAAGTTGGAGAGCTTTTTGGAGAGCTTTTCCTTGAGGTAGGCTCTTATGTCTTTGTTGTGTTATTTTCCTTTTTGATGGTAGTTTGGGTGTTGAAAATTGTGATTGTTGTATGTAGCTTGTAGTTGTTGTTGTGTGTGTTTTACTCCCTCCATCATATGGCATCATGGAGTTTTGGAGTGTGGGGGAAGAGAGAGGGAATTTTCCCTCTCAATCCTCAAGGCTTGATGGACAAGCTTTGTAGGGTCTTATTATTTTTTTACCTCAAATGGTTGAGGTGGGGAAGTTGATTCATTTGGCTTGAATCTCCTTCCCCATTCTTGGTAAGGAAATCCCTTTGGGGTTTGAAAATCCTTCCAAGGAGGACTTGGAGAAAGGGAGAGGAATAAGGAGGGCTTTGATTGAATTAGGAGCAATAAGGAGGATATGGAGATGTGTATTTTGTGTAATAATTTTGATGTATAACTTTGGAGAACTTTCTCCTCTCTTCCCCACTTTTGAGGATGAACATGGTTTCTCCTCCTTGTAAATTTTAGAGTCTTGTTTTGTTTTTTTGTGAACTATTCTTTGTGTGCTTGTATCATTGTTAGTTCACCCTTCTTCCTTGTGCAAGTTTTGAGTTAGTTGATCCTCTTTCCCATGGGCTTGGGGGAGGCTAGCATGCATCCCAACCTTGGGATAAGACATGTAATGATGCCTATGGTTGGGTGGCAAACAAGCTCTTGTTCTCCTTGCATGGCTTTTTGGAAAGACATGGAAGTTGGCTCTCAAGTTGAAGTGGGTGGCCTCTTGGGCTCCTTATTGTTCTTTCTCTCTCCTTGTGAAACCCTATTGCATTGTAACTCCTTTGGATATGGTTATGAGAATAGTTTCATCTCCTTGAAAATTCTCCTTGAAAATCTTGCATCCATCTCCTTGAAAATCTTGCATTCACATGTAAATTTGAGAAATGGTGATTAAAATGAGAAATCTCTCTCCCAACTTGTAAGAAACTTGTAATGAATATTTTTGGTTGTTTGCATAATTGGAAAATAGCTATACAACACCCTTGTAGACTAAGCTTGTGGTAAGAGAAGTGTTGAATCAAAAAGTCTCATTTATTTGTAACTTATTGTATCTCCCACATTTTATTGAAAAACAAGAGACATATTACTTGTTGAGGAATTCTACATGTGGGTATAATTTTGAAATGATTTTTTGCATTAAATTTGAAATGGAAATCTACTTGGTTATAAGAAGTTGTTCTTGATTTAAACTTTGGAAGTAACTCTTTTATTTGTAAAATGCACTTTTCCTTTTTATATTAACATAGTTTTAGGATATCCTTTATTGTTAATTTTGTGCAAAGGAGATTGAACTTAAAAATGTGATAGCTTTGAATTGTTTTTTGTCAAAAAAAAAAAAAAAAATTATATATATAAGGATATGACAATAAATCTTCTATATGTACATGTGTGTGTGTGTGTGTGTGTGTGTGTGTGTATGTGTGTTGTTGTTATATATGCTATTCACTTTTATGAAATACATTCTATAGTATAAGTGAAATGTGTATTTCAGAATATAAAAATAGCATATATATATATATATATATATATATATATATATATATATGGTATATATATATGGTATAAATTTAAAACAGACTTAAAAAACACACAATTTTTATATATATATATAAACAAATTTAAAACATATTTATTTTAAAAAAAAGAGTTTGGTGGGGGTGGGGGGGGATTCGGACCCCCCACCCCTGCGCATCTTTTATAAAACAAAAAAAACTGCCCGTATTAAAAGCCGCCCGTTTTTTTTTTTTTTTTTAAATTAAAAAAAAAACCTCCGAAATTGTTTTCACAGGGTCGGCCCTCCTCCCGCGGCCACACTGTTCCGCCCTGCCGCCACCTTCGCAAGCACCACCTGCCACGCTGCCCCGGGCTCGCCCCTTTCCCACTCGCCACCCGCCGCTGCCTCTGCCGCTCCCTACCTTCCGCTGCCCCTCTTTTCACTTCCCTTTGCCCCTGTCCGCCCTCCTCTGCCACATCACCCGTCCCTGTCCTCTGCTGCGCCTTCCTCCCACAACCTGCCGCGCCTTCTGCCATCCCAACTGTTGCCTTCGTTCAAATCCGCCCCCCTCCCAAAACTGTGTCAAATATATATATATACATATTATAATATATAAATATATATATATATATATATATATATATATATATATATATATTCCATAACAAAAAACATGTAGTTTATGGGAGGTAGAAACTATGATTCAAAGAGGAGGAAGCCAAAGAAATTTAACAAACCACCTTAGCCCTCTTACCTGCACAATTGAAAAAAAAAGAAAAAGAAATAAGAAAGCAAATTTCAGAATGAAAAGAAAGGGATGGAAAGGAGATGGGATAAGGAAGTTTAGGGTTTAATAAAAATCTAGGAACAAGATGCATTTGATCCTAAGGTTCCAATAAAAAAAAACTCTACTTACTTTTGAAAATGAGTAATATTGTGGGGGTTAGACTTTTGAATGGGAAATGAAATTTTTAATTTAAAAAGGGTAGTTATTTTCTCTTGTAGGTGGAATTTGTCAATGAGTTATATTTTTTTAAAAATGTATGAAAATTATTAGAAGCAAAATAAATTAAATTAAATAGAAATCAATGTCGAGTGTATTGGTTAAAAGTGTTATTGCTAAGAATCAAATCTTTTTATGAGAATGTTTATGCAAACTATTAGTTCGCACTCAAAAAAAAAATCCTCAAATTCTTAGTAAGTGCGGGTGTTCGTTGCCCCGGGAATGGGCATTACAGATAGTGGTTGTGTAGGAATATAGATGAAACATTACATTAAATTCCCTCACATTTCAAACTTGTTATACATTCGTACATGAATACATTTGATACCGTTTTTGATAGTTAATTAATTTTATAGTTGATGTATGTATTTAATTTTGGTTAATTGTGGTAGTTGCGCATCGGTTGTTCGGTTGGTGTTTTGTTGAAAAAACCCTTATTGTACAATGGATAATGTGTGTGATTGATAGTGGTAGCATAAGAATTTAGATGAAACATTACATTGAAAGTTTGTATGTGTACATTTAATTTTGTTACAGATTCGTACATTTAAAATTGCAAATCATATTTCAAAATATCAAATACATGAAGATCTGCGTACACATAATGAGACATGTATACATTTGCAGTATTTATATCATGAATGATAGCCTTTAGTGGGGTTTTTTAGTTTCAATAAACATGATTACATTTGATACCCCTTGATCGGAAGTGGCATTTTGGATACAAGAAGTGTTGAGTATAGTAGTAGTGAAGGTGCTATCAAAGCAAAGGGTAGTATTTACAATGGGTTGAGTGATAGTAGTCTTGCTTCTTCATTTCTTCTTGCTCCAAGTGTTGGTACGTGCACCATATTTGAGTATCTCTCAAATGAAAAAGAATGTGAAATGCGGAGATGTGGTTGATGTTGTGAATAAATTCCAGATTTTATTTTTTAGAAATGGTTTTCCTGTGCCATATGTTCCTTGAATTATCAATCTTAGTGGAGGTAGAAGGGTTTAGTTTGTTGAATGGTGTAGTATGGTATCAAGAGCTATCTGTTGTTCTAGAGACAAAGGAAGTGTGGAAGATGGTGGTGTGACTTGTATGGTGTTGTTAATTGTGTCTGCTTTCTATCTCTTGATGAATGATGAACCCGTTATCTTTAAATCATGGGGAACATCATGTATGCTCCAATTATTGTGTATGTCAAAATCTCATTTCCCCAACATGTCAAGACTGTCTAGACCCGCGTTGTTTCCTGGGTGAAGTTGTGTGAAGACTTGTCATTCTTCCAATGGTTCGTGTTGAATACTGCATTCGGGCTTAGAGTCAGAACTAACATCTGTAGCAAGTCCTGTATCTGCGGTAGTGCATAAAACATGCCACAGTCTGTAGTTGTGCTTGAACATGTCCCAAGTGTCATTGATGTCATGTGGGGTTGAGCCAAATTCAAACACAATATTTCAGAAAGGTTTGTATAAAAGGAGTTCTGACCAACAAAAAAGTTCATATGACATTGAATCCCGAAAGCTCTAGAACAAGGTAAATAAATCTGCTTCTTTTTGTACATACTATGATGATGCTAACACGGATTCAAAATATCAATCTGTCGTTCCACTTTGAGGTAGATCAGCAGGTGAATGTAATCTTTCTCAAATTCTTTGGTTTCAACGGAACAACTGTTGTTTGGTGAATAAAAGCTCTTGAGGAGTTTGGAGGATGGTTAGAAAGGACAATTGTTGAGGACATGGATATTGTTGTGTGTGCCCATCTTAATGGATGGAAATTTATCTTTTTGAATGATGTTAAGGTACTTCTTGAAGACTATTAGCACTAGGGAAAGTCATATTTGTGATGTTCTAATTCAAGCAACATTTTGATAGTCGTACTCTAACATTTTTTGGGAATATTTTCTTCCCTTTGATGTGTCTTTGGTTTTGGTACTACCTTGTAACACAGTGCTACTTTAGAGATGCCACAAGAAACAAAATTTGTTATGGAATTATGTTCAATTTTTGTGTCCAACAATATTTAGCTCTAAAGTCTTCTTAAATTAAATCTCTTTGATATAGAGAGACCTTCAATGGAACTTCTAGTTTTACTACTAATTTGAAATGTTATATTACTCTAGGTACTTTGTGAAGTTCCAGAGAGTTTTGAAGCCTACAGGAAGCAACAAAACTGATGGCATTTTGGGCCTATGTAACTTTTTCGCATGTGCCTTCCAGACATAATTTATTCTAAGGTATATTCAACATTTCTATTATAATGCCACCAAGGCAGAAGTACATGTTATTCTCACTTCTGGCCTATTGAGGCCTTGGCACTAAGACTGTATCCTGAGTTGCAAGTCTAGAATTGGGTTTGTCCAAAATTCAACTATCATTTGAGTTCATTTGTTCTCTCCAATAATTGCTACATGTAAACCATATATGTATTATTGATTCAATTGTGTGAATCACAAGGAAATCATTTCTTGGCTATTAGTCTTAAATAAATACAATTTTTTTAGCATCTTACACTTGTTTCTATTTAACCCATGGTGCCTCTACTTGTTAGTCTTAATTGAAGACAAACCGAGGGATCCAGGAATTCATGTGAAGATTGACTTTGGATGCTTGATATTCATGAAATATTTTCTGATTGAATTGTCTGCTCTTAGGTGTCTTTCTTTTTGAATTCCTAAAGATGTATTTTATCAAATTCTAACTCAAATTTGCATGTCCAATTACATGTGGAGCTCCAAGCTTTCATGTAAAGCCAACTTTAATTTAGAACAACAATAATATATTATAAAGTTTCCTTGTTATCAAATGCTTATTCTTTTTATTTTTCTAAGAATCACGTACTTTGGATCTTCATGTTTTACTTGTCTTCATTACTTGTACCAAACTTCAGGAGTTCAAGAGCCAAGTGATCAAAATAACATTCTCTTGGCTTCACACGAGTTGCAATATTAGAAACTGGGGCTAAAGCTATTTGTATATGGGACAGGTTGAAGGGGTATTTTTTGACAGTAAAGGTTTAACCAAGAGCTCTCTAAAAGGGCTTCAATTACTATCTTGCAATTTTAGTTTTGAAATGGTTGTTTTGGCTGATGTAAATCATGTTCAAAACAAGACATCATATAAATGTTAACGATATTTTAGAAAGCCTTAATATTTTCATCAAAATGTGATTTTTCTCTACTGCCTCCACATTGTTTAACAAATTCTTACCAAGGAATGTTTTCCCGGAGCATTCAACTTTGGATCTCTCACTTTATGTTGAAAACAATATTTTTGTGAAGTTCTTTTATTGAAGGAGTATATATTACCGACTGTTGATCTTTGCAATTGTTTCTATTTCTAACTTAGAAATTGGGAGGCCTTTAATGAAATGGGGGTATATGCCCACCGGTTTTGGTTATCAAGGCTCTTGGTGATTACTTGAGAATTCTTGTGCAATCTCTTGTGTTAAAGATCCAGATTTTTTGGAGAGAAGACACAGTCTCACATTCTTGCTCCAAAAGGTAAATATGCTTCGTAATAAAAGTTGGAAAAGCTCTTCGGAGTTCATACCTATTTTTGATGTTGCAAATTTGTAATCCTATGTTCTATTTATCAACATAGAATGCCATTGATTCATATTAAGATTGCAGCTCGTGTGGTTGATTTCTTTTTACTTTTTGGATATTTGTTAGATAAGGTCTCAGATCCATAGTCATTTAAAAGTAACTCTAATGCAATCAGATTTCAGTTGTGCTTAATTGCAAGCTTGTGTATAGTTAATTATCAATGTTTGATCAATTGCTAACTTATATATTTCTTTTTCAACAAACAAACAAGTGGTTTTGACATGGCACCTCCTGGTGCTGCAAACATGATGACGGGGGCAACTTTACCAGGTCTGCACAAAAGGGCTTTTCTTCTTTAGACAGCCATATTTTTTGCATATTAGGTTGGCTTAATGCCAGTTACATTTTGGAGATTCTATGATTGTGGATCTGTAGCAAGTAACTTCAGCAAGGGCAAATAATACTTGTACTCTAAGTTTATATTATAAGCTTTAAGTTTAAGTTGTTTTTAATCTTTTGTTTATGTTGTTTGCTAGCTATGCATGGGTTAGTGCTTGTTATGATATTTATGTAGAACTAATCATCTAATTCAAGTGCAGCTTTTGAGAACTGGTTCTTATCCTAATTGATGGTTTGTGTAGAGTACAGAAGAGAAATACTTTATCCAAAATCATTTGACATATGATGTAAAGTTTCACAGGGACATGGAGATTGATATTGCACTTATTGTTGGTTTTGAAGTCACACCTTTCAGGTAGTATGTTCAAAAATTTCTATCCATTGTATTGTTGGTTTTGCATTGCTCTGAAATCATTGAAAATATACACCATAGAACTTAGATCATTTGAGAAACTGTTATTCTAACCACTGAAAATCCTAACCAAAATTACATGAAAAATAGACGAGTATTTAATATTTATAATGCTCAGAGGCTAATGGTAACAAATCTATAAATGTATAGATCGAAACTTTAAATGTAATGCTTCATCTATATTCCTAACTTACAAAATCAATCACCCCTTATGAACATCAATTACAAAAGTAATAACTATCCCTCTAAATCAAATAACATAAACTGTTTGGTGTTCACATTGCATTGTAGAAGTTTTAGAAGTTTTGGAGGGCCCATAAATTGGCTTGTGATAGAGGGTGCCGGAAGGGAGTATTCATCAGAATCTACCTAGCCATGAAGTGTATTTGTTTCATGGAATTAGAGGGTTGACGTAACATTTGGTACTTGAAATAGTGTCGACTGAGTTCCCATTGAAAACTGGAGACACAAGCAGACTTTCAAGGCAAGGACCGGAAGAGGCGGTATAGAAAGCATGTGTAACCAGACCACGGGAACATATGCAAAGTAAGACAAGTGATTTCCAAACTAGAGATTATTAAGCTTGTTTAAGGAATTATCTACTTTGGCTACACGACAATCGCATCATATGATTTATTTGTATTGAATGGTACAATCGGCTTCTATGCATGATTCTGGTTTGTGTGTGAAATATATTCATCAGTGAAGATTTACTAAAGCTACTCAACATGGTTAGATTTTTTTCCATATCATTAAGTATATGGTGAAGGAAAGTAAAAATCAAGGTTTGGAAGTACGTGATCTACGTTATTTGTTATTGTCAGGTATAGAGAGAAACCTTGTCTTCTAGAAGCGTGTCAGTGGTGATTTGTCATGGTGTCTTAAATATGATGAACATAATCCCCTTTGTTTTGGAGGCATACAATTTATTGAAGCCTTTACGGAATTCTGTTGATTTGCAATAATGTATTTAAAAAATTATGTTGCCTTCAAAAAAATTTCAAAACACAGTTTGAACATCATTTTGATCAAGGGACCACTAATCTCTGTCTGTTGTTTTAATATTGAATGATTAACATTGTGCTAGACTTCTATCTTTTCTTAGAATTTTGATTAGTAATTAATGGCTATTTTTTTTCCTATGTATATACATAATATCGTAAGCTTTTCCCACAAACTTAATATGTGAAATTCACATTGATTGAGTTGTAATCTTCAGCAAATACGTGTGTGGTAACCAAGAAATTATGTTATTCTTTTGGAATTCAGACAAGATTGTATGCCTATGGTATTATGGTTTTTAATTTTAGTCAAATAACAAAGTTTTTATAATTAATATTATGTTTACTCTTTTGAATTCAGACAAGAGTGTATATGCCTATGGTATGGTTATTATAGTCACCTAACAAGTTTTTTCATAATATTATGTTACTCTTGAATTCCAAACAAGGCGTGTATGTTATTAATAGACATAACCATTTTTTCATCATATTATTTACAACTATAGTTGCAGACTACATTAAAAGCATTTACTATTAAAATGATTGCACTGTTTAAGCAATATGCAAAGTAAGCAAGAAGTGGCCTGTGATAGTCAATGAATGCCATCGATCAATGAAAATTGAAACAACCCCTACAATTTATACGGAAGGTCTTAATGTTTAATTTCAAAATAAACTACTCCACAAAATGGCTACCACTCATGATATACGATTTGCAAATGTATGTACGAATTCGTAACAAAATCTGAAATGTGAGATAGAACCCTTTAAATGAACTAGTTTATGTAACGTGACTTCTTTTCTAACTACTAAGTCTCATGTAAAAAAACATGCTTTCCATATAAACAACCAAAATATTTAGACACAGTGAATTTTAATTCTTTTAACAAAAATCAAAATAGTACATATTAAACTACTTTTTGAATGTGACAATGTATAAAATCATTACATAAACAATAGTTGTATAACTTACTGTATAGAGGGATAGGAAGGACTCATGTTCTCTCAATGAATTCCTACATGGTAACCCAGATGTGGCGGCAATCAAGCTAGGCGGTATTATAGGGAGGGAATTAAACAATAAAAATATCTTCTTACCCGGCCAGGAACCATCTGGGTATACTTTATGTACCCCAGTTAGGAAACCCTCTCAAGAAGCCCCTCTCCAATTCCCACCCTTGCCTCTTCACTAGACCACCTAAAAAATTATTGAACACTCCTAAAAAAATTCCTCCCTCCCCCTATTTCACTCCCCATCATGGCTTTTTAATGATCCCTGGGTGGTTTGGGAACCAACACACCCTTTCATAACAATTTGTTTTTTTTCTTTTACAAATAATCATTTACCCCTAACGGTCTACAATTGTAAATTTTAATCCATCCTTTATAAGGAGTCGAGAAATAATTTAAATCTTTATTCCTCCCAATTTTAGAAGGGAATTCATGTGCATAAACTCCCCAGTTATTTTAAAGGGGTCTTTAATCTATATTCTTCAATTTAAAGTCACCTTTGAAAATAACTTAGAGTAATTATTTTTTTTCATTTCCTTTTGGAGGGAATTTTGGGCACGTAACAATTTCTCCCCGTTACATCAGCTGCTGACCTCAGTCGCTTTTTATCTTTCTCTTAAAAAACTACACGAACCAAAGTTCCTAGTCAAATATAAATTATGGATATTGTTAATGGAATATAGTATTCTTTTTCCCATGTTGCACTATCCACCTCACAAAAAGGTCCATTTGATTTTTACTTTCATTTATTCTTACTCTTCTTTAAGTTTCTAGTTCTTTTCTAATATTAATCAGGTTCTTTTTAAAATTCACCAATAGGTTCTATAGATTATTTTTCAATCAATAAAATGAGTAGAATTATAAACATATTTTTTTAATAAACTAATATGAAAACAATTGTATCTATATAATTCAGGAGGAAGAGCTTAGTTTGTAAGCAAAGGTCACCCACTATTCTAATCTCAAAAGAGACCACAAAAAACGAGGAGCTAATTTAGCATATTTACCAGTTTAAGTGAAAACTATGCTTAGGTTTAGCTCTAATGTAAACCAATCTGATTTTGCGCAAATGATATTGTGAATGTTTTCTGCAGTTATAACTTCTGAAATGAAGGCAAAATGGAAGATATGTCCTGATCTTAAGAAATGTGTTGCCTAACTTGGATTTAGTATCATAATCATGTATAGGAACACAATATTGTATGGGTGTTTGCTAATGTGACGACAAATTGTCGCTATACTTGCTATACTCTCGTTACTGATTGAAGCACACCTTGAATCAATTCAGGATCCAAGTATGTTGAGGGCTTTTGGTGAGTTTTCTGTAGTGATTTTACTCTTGAACCGAACCGAGGTTGTTATATTATGAACGTGCAGCGCTGATTACAGGTTAGCGCGCTGGCACGTGAAATGCCAAACGACAGTGTTCGATTCTTGACCCTTGTACGTCGAAGACTTGGAACCTCGTTGAAGGAAGAAATGCTGGACAAGGGGGCTTGACACATAGCAAAGGACTAAACGTCCTGCACAGCATAGCTACGGGGGTTAGATGAGAGGTTGGTGTTAGGAGTGATTGGGGTGTTAGTGGTTTGTATGAATTAAAAACCCTAAAACTACTCCTAAAGTCCTAACATGCACCTACACTACACCTAAGTGGATTTTAAAATTTACCAAAAAAAAGGGAGAAAAATAAATCTAAGGCTAAACTAAGAACTAGGTTGATCACTTATGCAAACCTAAACTAATCCTAATCTAAAAGCGGGCGTAGGACCCTTGGAAGGAGAGGATAAGGATGGAAGGAAGGGCATTCATTAGCATTTAATTGGTAAGTCCATACGTGGACAGCGCCATGTTGGCGGGGGCAGGGGCAGTAGGAATAGAGCATTATTTGGAGATAGAGCCAAATTCGGTTGTGCATGGGGAAATTTGAAAAATTGAGTTCGCCAATCAAGTGAGAAAGGAGTGGGAAGAGGAGAAAGGCAGAGCCTTAATTGCAATTATTGTTCTCGGTCCTCGTGACCAGTTCGCTTTGAAAGTTGTAGGAGGGAATTGGATTTTCATTTGTCGATTCGAAGCCTTTGCAAAGTGGACTCTGATTGGTTTCTAGCCTGGTTCAGTCGAACCAGCTCTTGGAATTACACTGTCTTGGCAATTTTAAGGCTGTTGTTAAGCCTGACGAAGAAAGGAGTGCTGGGGAATGGGAGTGTGGCTGCGCTGTGGTGTGGAAGGAAATAAACGCGGGCAAACGGTCCTTCTTCGAGTTGGAAAAGAGCATTTAGGCATGTTAAGCCCTTCTCTTTAAAAAATTCTTGCTTGTGTTTAAGTGTCTCATTAAACAACACATTTGCTCTGGGTTTTTGGATTCTGTTGTGATGTTGTTGGCGAATTTGAATTTGGATTTCATCGATTTTGCGTCTTTTTTTTGGAAAATGATATGAAGAATCGTTTCTGAGTTGATCGGCGTTGATCTTGCTTGTGCACGAATCAAGTTGGAAATAGATTTTTTTTTCTCTGTTCGTGTTGGGTGGAGGCAGTAGGGACAGGCTGTGTAATTGTTTTCTTCTTGTGTAATCTTTTCCTTCTGTGTGTTTGAACTTGTATTACATAAAAAAAAAAGTTGGAAATGCAGTCGTGTATGTTGCTATGAAATGGATTTCGTTGGCTCTGGTTGTCTTTTGGAAATAATAGAAGAAACCCAGTTTTGGTTGCTGGCGTTTAACTTCTTCGTATTTTTTGAATGGGATACCTTCACCCACCTTCCTGGGTACTGGTTGGGTGACGTTAAATGAAAGTTAGAAAGGGGTTCTGGATTCTTCTTCGTTAAAATGCTTAATGTGAACATGAGCAGGACAGTGTGAATATTTTTATTACGTGTGATTGTCTTTTGTTCACATGGAACTTTGGGATGAAGATGGTATAAAGTTGTGTTGAACGGCTTGATGTCGTTCGTGTACTGGAGGTTTTTTGCTGAAAGAAATTAATTTTTCCTTCCGAAAAATTATAGTATAATATACTGTTTTTCTTGCTTGTGAAAACGGTTATTATATGATGAAGTTGTGTTTATTTGATGACTGCTCAATCCTCTAGTTAGGGCCTGTATGTGAGTGTGAACTTGACTTGAATTCTGTGGAAGAAGGGAGGGATGCATTGGGAACTCTGTAATATTGTGTGGGTTGTCTTAATGTATCTAATATGCATTAACACCCTACGCGGGATTTTTGCCTTTATAGAGGTATTGAAATATGAATATTATATTGAGTCAGTATCTTATTAAGAAAATGGAGAATGTTGTTTTGGGATTTAACGTTTGATCGAGATCGAACTCGAATGCTATTCCTTGTTTGGTATATTGATTGAAACTTACAGGCATTGAGTTACTTTCAATAATAATAAGGATTGTTACTATCTTATAAGTTGAGCTTTGTCATTGCTAAGATAAACACGATTTGGGTGTTTTATTTCATTCTGTGAACACAATGATTGTTTCTTAATGAAATTAATAGGGAATGAATTCTTCTTCTGCCTGCTGTTCTGACTTGGTGCGATTCATAGTCAATATGTGATTATTGATTTGTTGCGGTAGGTAACAGCAATGAATAATAATGTTATTTTTGATGGGAATACGTTCATATAAAAATTTGGAATCATGTGATTAATAGACTGCATGTTTGTATAACTTTATCTATTTATCTACGGTGAAAGAATATGGTTTCTTCTTCTTGAAGTATGGTAATATATGAGGGTCTGCATCCTTATAGTGTTTGACCTAGGATGAACATAATGTGTAACTCTAACCTGTTTTCGATTTTCTATGAGTCTGATTCAAATAAAAGAAAATATGGATGATGAATCTTTCCTTGTTTTCAATTCAAGTGATTATAAATGAAACTACTCTACTGCTGAAAGTGATTCTGAAGGATTTTTGTAAGTTTTCTCACTCTGAACTGTTATCTTGAATTTGTGGTTTCTTTGAATTCCATTTTTAAACAGCCATCTGGAAAAATTGGGTCATGGATGAATACTTGGAAAATGATCTTTCTTCTTTTTCATTCAGTTGGAAATCTGTAATGCGTAATAATGAATTTGTAGTTCTTAGATAAGGAAGCCTTTCTATGCATTGTTGTTTCGTCTTTCCTTGTCCTGTGCTGTGATTGCTTGGATTTAAAAATGTCAAGAATGAAGGAAATAAAGAGGTTTACATTTTCAGTGGTTTCATCCTTTGCATTTATTATTAATTAAAGGCATGAAAAGATAACAGTGTGGGTATATCCAGTAAAGCTATTTATATTTTTAACTGTGCAAATATTGTTGAATTAAGATTTGTAACGGTGAAGTGGAAACGGGACCGTCAGTTCTTTGGGCTGATTGTGATGATATTTTAATGTTCAGTTGTTATCTGCTCTTGGTTCTTTCTTTTGTGCCTATTTCGTGATTGTTGTTTAACTGTCGTTTATAAAAGCAGGGTTCTTATTGAGACAGTTTCGTTGAAGCACTTATTAAGGATAAGTGCTTAATATGCTCAGTTCATTGAAATGACCCGTGTAAATCATTTTGCATATGGAATTTTATTAGAATGCCGACTGCGCTGTTTTCTGATGCTTCTTGATAGCTGAAAGATGAATTGTAATTGTGTGCTTTTATTCCTCTTCGCGAATTGTGAAAAGAATGAAAATATATTCTTCATTATGCGTTGTTTTATTAATGTTTTAGGTAATCATGCCCCATATAGTTGAGTGGCAAATGTACAAGATTAGACATGAATTGGATTGAATACAATTACAAGTGTGAGGATTTGAATAATGATATCAGTTTGAGGTTGTTGTCTAAATTGGAAATATAATGTTATTTTGATTGGGCCTTTTGTTTATTCGTCCTTGGATGATGCTAAATGGAAACTGATATCTCTATAAATATATGCCAAACTTTAAGTTGAAATGCACTAGTTCATAATTGGGTAAAGATGAATTTTAATGACATAAACGGATCCGGACGAAAGAAAGAATATGATTATAATCGAAGGTATTCAGGGATTAGCTTAGGAGGCTAAGGAATATCAATTAATTTGGGGACTAATCAAACTTCGCTTTCGAACTCCATTATGATATCGTAGGCAATGAATTAAGAATAAAGGAGATAGGATAAGTATATCCACAAACTACTGGACTTAACTATATAACGTTAAGGAAGAACAAAAGAAAAATTTCTCGGAATTTAGGACCTCTTATGAATGACGTTAATAAGCTAGAATTCTGAATTTAGCTGACAGTTGGGAAGGAAAATCTTGGCTAAGTTAATAGGTTAAACTTCATCACGTCCGTCGGTACGGAATGCTTAATCCAATGATAAGGAAGAGAACCAAGTAGGGAAATGCAGCCCTTCGACATGAAGGAGAAGATGCATTGCAAGATAATGGACGGATTTAGTCCCTCTTAGCCCTTTTACAACTGATAACGGAAGAAGATGAGGCTCAAGGGAGCAGCGTGGTGCTGAAAAGTTGATTTTATTATCAAATCGTATCCAAATCCACTGGAGTAGGATCTGTATTCTCGATGGGAGAATTTGTAGGACCTTGGCATCCGCCAGCTACAGTAAGGTGTCTCCCTGAAGACGGGGTCTTCATGACGACACACTGTTGCAGCGACATATTGCAATGCCCTCCTGAATTAAAACATCACGAATAATAGGCTAAATGTTGTAACTGTGTGGACAGGGGCTTCGGAGTATGATTGGTATACGGCCGTGACTCCGGAATACTAAAGTAACTAGACACACCAGGGTCGTGGGGGAAACGACACCGTATGTTGCGTATCTTAGTTCCCGAGAGTGAATTCCTATATCGTCATATTTACTAAACGTAATGGCAGTTTAAACTAACAATGACCTTAAACGAAGAGGGAACTGGTAGAACCAGGAAAGGAAAGACCATTCTAGATAACAGGTGAAGTGAAGGAAGGAAGTTTTCCGTTGATGTTGTATCACATCCAGAAATATGATCATGCAAAGCATGTTGAAAATCTTTGGCCCAAAGTACGCAATTGCTGGTTGACGTTGCCTTATCACTTAATTACAGATGCAGGATGTCCGATGGAATATCAGTAAGAGTATTCAGATAGGCTCTTAATGGATCACTTCGATAAACGGAAACGGTTTATGCGAACAACTGGTATATATAATATACTATGCATTAAAAAAACATGAAGGATCGGTTGTTGCCCCGAGCATGAAATGAAGGATCGGTTGTTGACGAGTCATGAAATGAAGGATCGATTGAAACTCCGAGCCCTGAAAATGCGAAAGATCGTAGTTCTCG
>JAHRHJ020001938.1:0-16143 GCA_019776745.2 Taxus chinensis
TTCCCACTGGTTTCTCAAATATAGGGATATAATCTAAAACCGTACATAACACGTAGATATAAAGGTGCTTAGGGAGCACTAATGTCATCATTCTAGAGGTTGGTATACCTAACCCTAAGATATATATATATATATATATATATATATATATATATATGTTTCCAAGGCCTACAACTAAGTGGCAAATCCCTAATTATCAAACCTATGTCCTAGAGACATTTAGATGACTAGGTGGCTACTGCTACATCAGATGCAACATTTTATATTGTTTTGATTTGTTTTAGTTAGCATTATGACATGTTTCAAGAGTAAACATTATTATTAGTTGATTTAATTTTGATATTTGATATTATAGATTTACATTATAGTTTTCAGACTATTGCTTATATATGTGGTTTTAGATCATTTTAGTTTATTTTATTATATGAAATGGATAATGCACTTGGTACTCATATCTACATGTGTGCAGGTATTATTTAAATTGAAAGGTATCATTAGGAAGAGACATAAAATGCAATAAATGGGTATGGATATAGAGATTTGCCTTATGTGATTTAGTACAAAATAAACATTATAAACCTATAAGTTAAGGCCATATATTCCATTTTGTGATTCAACATTGTTTTGTATTTGTTGCTTTATGTGATGGGGTGGATTAGGTTGCACTACAACAATGAGTTAGTGTTGTAAACTCTCACTGTGAGAGGAGCACAACATCACTTTGCATGTTTAGAAGAGTAGCACATTATCACTTTACAATGATGGCACGATTTCCTTTACATTGTATTATTATTTGTTGCTTTATATATTTAAAAAATGATATAATGGGAATAATGTTGAATAAAAATAAATTAATTAAGGTTGATAGAAAACGGGTTTGGGATTAAATCCCTAATTTTATGGTTCAGTCTCTTTTAACTCATATGTGCATTGTCATAACTAAGTTACATTTGAAAAAAATTACATAGGGACCAGGTTACACCAACTTGCATCAAGCTTGCAAATCAAATTGAACTACATTGTAACTCATTAAGCTACGCATTGTCAATCAAGCTAACATTTAATTTGATATTGTATTGAGTTGAGATCGAGCTAAGAGACTAAGAAACCTCGTTAATAATTCATATAGTTACATTACATTTTCAAAATGATCCAACTCACAACCAATTCACCAAGCTAATAGAACATATCTCATGTGGGTGGAAAATTTCCTTATAAGAAAGTCTAAAGATTAAAGAAAAAGGTTATAAAGTTACCATCCCTTCTACCCATAGTGAATGTGGGAGTAAATTCTTTATAAGATAACTGAAGCACCAATGGGTTCCACGTGGCACACATCGGATAATAATAGCTTAGGGTGCACAAGTAGAGGAGAATGGGACAAGGGAGCACCAACTAGTGTGACTTGGTACCAATTGGAAGCCCCTAAATTTGTGAGTCATTTTTTTGACATGGAAGTTGTGCAAATGGTGCACCGATTAATGTGACATGGCACCAATAAGGATCCCCTTGTGCTAAGATAAAAAATGAGTGGTGCAAGATGTAGGGACATTGATGGCACTTATGTGTCATCCATTGACAGACCCACCAACCTTATCTAAACCACTGAATTTGGTAATCTAAGTTTGGAGACAACAAAATTAAATATAGTTTTTGTGAAATAAATCAAAAAGATAAAATTAATAATAGTTTAACAAAAAAATTCATGATTTAAACCCTAATTTTTCATGTTGTAAATAGATTCAAAGGTGATGGATATACCAAGGATTTAGTAAACAATTTAACATAGAATAAAAAAATATAAACCTTAAATGATAGAGAAAGATGGCCGATAAAATAAGAATTTTCATGAGATCTAGATAATCTAATAAAGGAATTAGTGACCAAGTTTTGCTAGAGTTAACTCTGAAATTAGACAAGCTTTAGTTAAAATTGACTACATGAAAAACAAGAAAATAAGTGGACAAGTTATTCTTGGCTTGATATAACTTATAAAAGATCATAACAACCATAGAGTGAAGATATATGTGTTTATTTAAGATTTGAACGATACCTAGAGGTTTATAAACATGTTTAAACTAAGGGGAAGCATAGATTAAAGATAGAGAAAGAGAAAATAGATATTAGAGCTAGGGGAAAGAGAAATATGGAGACACCCAGTCAGGTTAAAATGCAAGATAAAATGTAGAGGCATAACAAGAGTTAACATCAGTAGTATGTTCCTTTATATTTTTTAAATACTATAATTTTGTATAACATATAGCGTATAAGTTGATGGCTTTATGATTAGTCTTTGAATTGTTAATAAAATGGTTTAGGGTTAACAAATCATATTATATATATATATATATATACTTCCAAACCAAATAAAACAAAATATATTGAACTCGGGTCATAGTTCCACTAAGCTTGAAGCCATGACACCTTGGCTAATAGAAGTGTGTTGAGACTAAGGGATTAAAGGATCGAGTCCCTCTACTCCCTTAATATTTGATTAACTTAATACTAAGCTTAGACACTTGAATATGTTAACATTGATAAGTGTCAACTAAAATAAAAGGAACATAGGAAGGCCGAATGATTATGACAATAAACTAACAGGGAGAGTTCTCAAGTTTGATTCCATTGTTATAATATTTTGGAAAATATGAATTTAAATATGGAGATAAGTAAAATGGTTGAGGTTGATTATAAACCAAGGTTGGAATTTCGGGCTTTTAACTTAATAAATCATAAGAATTTATTTGTCCACCATAATGTTATAAGGATATAAAATAGGGTATTGACAAAGTTTTATATACATATCTAACCTTAAGAGATGAAGTATAGGGTGGGACATAAGAAGTTTGGCATGTTATATTACACAAAGACATATAACCAAAGACATCATCCAAATCTAAAGAAACATGGTAACAAGAATATTATCATGATAAAGAAGTGTCGATGAATTTAAGATATCACAAGAGTATAACTATACTTAATGATAAGTACAAAGATGAGAGATATGACCAATTGACTATTTATAATCATAGTTACATGAATGATACACCTAGAATGGTAGGTAAAACCCCCTCTTGACATAATTATTTGTATTCAAAACAAGTCATGATGTAAATAATGTAACTATGTGGATTACAAAGTAATATGATTTTATGTTTATATTATCGTTGGGAGATAAGATAAAGATCATATAAGTTTTATCTCACTAATGAAACCTATATAATGTATTCTCAACCTAAAAACTACGATACATTGTCAGAGCCGAATTAAAGGTTAGGAGTTCCCTATGCAATAATTGAAGTGGACACCCTTTTTAAAATTTTAGTTAATAAATTTTCCCATCAAATAAATAAATAAAATCTGAATACATTATTGTTTTTAATATTTGCATAAGGATAATAATGCATCATTAATTTAGAGAAATTGGTATACAAAAGGATTAAACACATCCTATAAAATTATCAAATGAGGACAAGTAATAATCCATTGGTGGAGAGAATTAATCATAGGAGGTTCTTTAAAATGCAACAAATATAATTTTGTATGCAAGCTTAGTTACTTGTATTATTTACCAATATTCAGTCTAGTGATGGGGATTAAAACTAAACAAATCGCCACTTTTTTGCAAAAAAGTTAAAAAAATTTAGGTGGCTCCCATCATTTTGCAAAGAGTGGTATCTAGATCAAGCCTACTAATTCCTCCATAAAAAGAGACATTTACCCTAAAACACCAGGAATAGAGAATTAAATAATACTTTCCTTCAAGTGTACTTGCTTCTACTAGCTACACCAATGGCATTATAAAAAGTACACAAGCCTTTTCTGCAAAAAAAATTACACACCTAAATTATCTAGAGCTGCATTAGAGAAAGGGTATTAATACCAAGAACATTGTATGAGCTTAAAAATATGCATATTTATTTTTACTTGCAAACAATTTTACAGTACATATTTATGTGTATGCATGAAATTTATATTACTTTTTAATATCAATAAAAGGGTCGATTAATATTGACTTTAGGTTTAAAAAATATTAATATTAAATTCTAATAATAGCCAAAAATAATGATTTTTTTTAGATCCAGGTGCCCCCTTAGTGTTGGCACCCTAGGCAATTGCCAAATCTTCCTAGGGCTTAATCCCCCCTTGTACATTATTATTATATCTTAAGATTGTGATAAACCGTAAGTAAGGGAACACCTAATATAAACTCATATTAAAGATCGTGAGAATCCAAAAAGGGTAACATAAATCTATATACATAGGAATAAAAAAATATGTATGTTTTAAACATGTACAAAACCTTGACAAGGACCATAAAAGAGATTATGCTTATATAACAAATTATCTTTTAGAAGATTATAATGATAGATAGAATGGATTTGATGAATCATGTAAACCTAGAAACAAGATTTGAACTTGTCAACATCAACAAGCTTAAGCATGCTTCGTGTGAGAGGTGGAAAAAGTATAGCCATATTTTATAACAAAAGGAGAACTATATGTTTTAATTGAGGATAAAAAATATTATATTGATAAATGAAAATATCTTATTCTAAATATAAATTGAATTGGGAAAGTGAAAAGATATATTTATACTTTAAGAGATTAATATCAAAAGGAGACAATGAAATATATGTGAAATCTTATGAGGAGTTATATACACCTCCCTAAATCAAAGACTAAGGATGTGCAACCATACAATTATTATGTTTGGAAATGATAGGTGGTGTTGTTGAATTAGGGAGTGACTTGTATGAATAGGTTAGGTAACCTAATGCAATGGATCACACATGAAAAGTGCTTAGAGAATACGAGGTGGATTATATATAGACTCAAGGTCTACCATCATGAGTTGTTAGATAGGACTATTTCACACCCTATTACATTGTTGGATTTCATTTTGGTAAGGGCAACTTATGTCATCATAAGTATTATGCCCAAAGGCATAGTCATTATATATATGATTATTAGGAATGTTATATTCCTACCCTGTTCTTTAGTCTACCACTTTTGGGGATTGTAATACACATGGTATTTCTCTCTTACCTTATTGATTATTCACATTTTCCCTCTCATGAAGGGTAGGTTCATTATAATTTTGAGAGGTGTGTTGGGATCTGCAAGACTCAAGGTAGGAGGTAAAATGTACCGATGATAGAATTTCTCTCATTTACACAGATTTAGCATTGGATGGATCTATGGTGAAAGACAATGATTGTGTTACATTGTAATTGTCATATATTATTCATAATATCTATTATATTGTTGTATTTGACATAGATGGATTCAAAACTTGCATACTTGTTTAACTTATCGTAAGGTTGAACCATATATCATGATGTAATTTATTATAATTTTTTAAGAAATGGAGACTTATGTATATAGAGACAAAGGAAATGTAAACATTGTATATTGAACACATGCAAACCATTATGTATTGGAAATTATGTAAAGTGAGTCACATATGCTTTTGTGATGAATTGTAACATGTTACTTGAGATGTAAACATATGTATGGGTATAACACATGAAATTGTGAATGAATGGAATTATAATTTTGTATCATTTATCATGGTCTTGGAACAATGAAGGAATTTATATGTTAACATCATGGATGAAATATGAATTATGAAATGATTCAATGCATGGAATTATTATTTGTCATGTTTTTTATTAAAAAATTATGGGAATGGATGGAATGCAGATGTTAATGAATTAACTACAATGTCTTAGATAATTAGATAAATAATCATATTAAAAAAATATTAGATACTTTTACTTATTGTTTTACACATAATTAATTCATATATATATATATATATATATATATATAACTAAAATATCCACGTTGAATGAATGCCACAAATTAATCTATTATGATATATAACTCTGATTACTTGTATTACTTTTATATTGCTTCTCACATGTGTTGTGTGATTAGCGGTAGTAAAAGGAAATTGAGAGGCATCAATTTCCATCCCTAGTTGTGTTGGATGATTCAAAATTTGTGTTTAAAAAAATCGATGTGTTTTCCAAACACTCATCGAGGGGTCACTACACCTTGGTATCAGAGCATTAGTTCAACACTATGGTATTTTTTCACTACATTTTGAAAACTATGTTCTTCTGTCATTTACTATATAGATCAATGGTACAAGTGGAGGAAGTATTACTAGTAGTTAAGTTGCATAAGATAATTGGTATCATTCAATATTAAGAATGGTCCTTTATGAGGCATTATTTGGAAGAAAAATATAATTTACCTATTAGTGAGGATCAACAAAGAATATAAATTTTTATTGTACTTAATATTCTTAAAGATACAAAAGAATAGTCAAAGTGTGAACAAGCAATGCTTATTGACGCTACAAATTTGCATGAGGGATTATGCAAATAGAAATTTAATTCCTATAGATTTGGAGGTAAGGGATAAGATTTTGTTATCTTAAATTAAAAATTATAGAGAGAGTTTTATCAATGTTGGAAAGAAACCTAGACTATATTAGTATTACTTTACAACCATTGTATGCATTTGAAGTAGTGAATTCAGTTGCATATGGACTTGCACTAAGCCCTTACTCTCTCTTTCTCGTATGTATATTGTGGTTTTGATGTTTTTGCATAAACATTTACTTGTTAATATATATGTATATCATGTTTTTGGATTAGAAATATTTCCAGTTATGGATAATGTTTTTAAATATTCATGATAGATTGGTTATGTTGAAGCTATGAATTTCAGTTATGAGGGCAAAAAATTTATCAAATGAATTTTATTGTTGATTTGCATAATAAATTTGGCAAAACAACAAGATTAGGTATGGAAATTTTCATTATGGAAAAGGAAAATTAAAGCACATAGGAACCATCTGAAAGGAAATATTAATGGAAATAGGAATAATAATAAAATAAAGGTGAAAATTTTCATGAGAAACTAAGACAAGGGATAGGTTGTGTACATGAGACAAAGATCACCTAATAACTATAGTCTTAAAAGTTGAACATGAACTAATTTTATAGGACCAAATTTTTGGTTTCAAGAGTATACTTTTCTGCAATTAATTTTTTTAACATCTTATGACCTACATGATTGAGTTCTATACTTCACTATGGGGGTTACATGTGATGTATCCATGAGAGATTCTCATGAATTTATTTGAATATTAAGGCTCACAAGTTCCACTCGAGGAATATGAAGTCTCTCAAAGTAAGGTCTAGTGGGACCCATATAATTATAAGAGAGTGTTTACCTATAAAAACTATGAGGAATTCTATTAGTATTACATGTATTACTTTATTAGTTTGATCACTTAACTAATTTAGAATAATCATTAAAACATGATTTCTCTTAGAAGGGAAGGATTTCACATCCCTAATTATCAAACCTACGTTTTGGAGACATTCAAATGTTAGGTTTTTGTTACCACATATGATATAACATGTTATATTGTTTTGATGTTCTTTAATTAGCATTATGACATTTTTTAAGACTAAAACATTATTATTAGTTGATTCAATTTCAATATTTGATATTGTGGATTTCCATTAAAATTTTGGAACTATTTTCTATATATGTTGTTCAAGCCTATTTTAATTGATTTGATTATATGAAATAGATAATGCAGTGGGTACTCTTATCTACATGTGTGCATGTATCTTTTGGAGCGAGAAATGGTATCGTCAGAGAGAGATGAAAATATGTAACAGATGAGTACGGATAGAGATATTTTCAGTGTGATTCAACCTTCTTTTTACATGTGTTATTTTTTACAATGGGATGAATTAGGTCACATTTTGGTAAAAATTTAGTGTTTTGCACTCTCATTGTGATGAGAAGTACAAAGTCACTGTTCATTTTTACAAGAGTGGCAAATTATCACTTTACGAGGATGGTATACTTACCTTTACGTTGTTTTCATTTGTGTTGCTTTATATATTAATAAAATGATATAATGGGAACATGGTTAAGAAAAAAAAAATTAAGGTTGATTAAAAATTGGTTTGGGATTAAATCCCTTAATGTTATTATTTGAGATCTTTCAAATAATTCATATTTGCAATGTTATAGCTGAGTTGCATAGGAAGCAAGTTACATTGGGACCAAGTTACACCAAATGACATCAACATCAAATATCAAACCGAGCTACATCATAAATCTTCAAGCTACACATTTTCACTCAAGCTACCATTTAAGTTGAGATCATATCGAGTTGAAATAACAACTGAATTACATTACTAATCGATCCAATATTAAGTGAAGAGATTAATCCAACTCATTAAAAACTTGTCAATTTGCATTACATTGTCAAATTGAGCCAACTCACTGAACCAATATAACCTAGCTCACATTGATGTAAAAATGACTCGTAGGGAAGTTGAATATTAATGTAAAATATTATAAAGTGATCACTTCTTCCCACGATGAATATGGGAGTAAACTAAATAACAATAATAATAATAATAATTGTTTTACAGTCCACAATGTCGGGTGACCTATTTTTGGGTATACAGGAAAATTATAACATATGGACTTACCTCATACTCTAGTATCACAAGGCACCTACCTCCTCTTAAAAATCTAACTGAAGTGCAATAGTGTCAGGTGGTGCATTCCATGACGACCACAGCTTGGAATGCATCACTCAGAGACAACGCGGTCCTCAAGAGTTTATTAGCAGGGAAGACGTGCATAAGGTTGCACCAAATCAGTGTAACCCCAATCAAGTCCCCTCATGTTAAGCTAAGGGTGGCATTCATGTGGGAATAATGACCCCCATGTGGCATCTAGCGCAATCCACCACTCTCATTATTAAACCACAATTTTTGGAAATAGTTTTGACAGCATAAGTTTAGATACATCAAAGCTCATATAGATGCAATGAAAATGGAAAATAATAAAACTTAACAATAGTTTAATATAAAAATGCATCAGTTAATCCTAAATTTTCAAAGTCTAAATAGATTAATGTAGTAGAATAAACCAAGGAGTACTAAAGATTCAATGAGATAAACAAAAAATTGAAAATCTAAGCCTTAAATGAATAGAAGGGCTATGATAAACTGAAATTTCGCTTCATGAAATATAGATAGTCTAATACTTGCTTTTTAGTGACCATTTAATTAAAGAATTAAATCACAATTAAAAGCTTCAGTTAAAATTACTACAACATGAAAAAGAAGGGAGTAAGTGGTAGAGCTATTCTTTGCTTGTATAGCTTATAAAAGAGCATATCACCATAAAGGAGGATTACTATTTATACCCAAGTTTTACACACAACTTAAACTAAAAGAATTAAGACATTAATCCAAGAAATAGACAAACAATGATTAGAGCCAGGGGAAAGAGAAATATGGAGACCATGTAAGGTTAAAATATGAATATTTAGGAGGAAGAACAAACTTTATCATCACTAATAGGTTCCTTCTATGGTTTTCCCTTTTAATTAAAATGTTTATTTATTGTATGCACTATACATCGAAGTGAATGGCTAAGGTTAATATCTTAGCTGATATAAAATGGTTAGGGTTCAAAACCATAATATTTTTATCATATACTTTTCGCAAACCAACTAGATTGATATATTTGAATGTGGGCCAGTGTCAAGATTGAATCCATGACACCTGGCTAAGATAAGGGTTTAGGATGGAGGTGTTAGGAGTGACACCCTTTACCCATTACTATTATGATTAACTTAAACTAATCCTAGCCACTTGACTATTAACTTGTCAAAAGACCAAGACATAGGATCCAAATCGGCTTAAGTCAATAAATATTAGCAATAGAGGTTCTCAAAGTCGATTCCCTCCTTATAAAATTTTGATATATGAAGTTGGACTCGGAAGATATTAAAATGGTTATATTGATTATAACCATGGTTGGAATATTTTGGATTTTAAATTAATAACAAAAAGATTTACTATCCACCATAACTATAAGGATATACAAGCGTTTAATTGATAATTTTTATATACCTATCTATCTTTAAGAGATACGTTATTAAATCTTAGTTCATATACGGTGGAAGATAAGAAGAGTAACCATGTTTATTGCCCAGAAACATTAACTAAAGACCCCATCCTAACCTCAGAACGTGTTAATAGGATACTATCGGGAGAAATAAGTCCCTAATTAATTAAGAAATTACAAGAGTATAATATATTGATGATAAGTCAATGTGATAGGCTATGTATACAATAGTTATGATGATACACTAGACGATAGGTGAAAACCCCTTTGACATAATTATCATATTCAAACAGTTTACATATGAATAAAATATCTATTAATTACGAAGTAATATGAGTTTATGTTAATATAATTAGGAGATAAATCAGATCATATAATGTTTTTGTTAATACTGAATCTTATATGCTGTATTGTCAACCTAGAAACTAGATACAGTCTTAGTGTACATAACTATTATAACCATAAGAAAGGAACAAAATTATAAGACTCATATTCAATTCATGAGATCCCCACAAGGATTCAACACACACCCACACACACCACACACACACAGACACACACAGCGACACACACCATGAAAGGTGTGTGCGTTAAACATGTACGAACCTTGGTAGGACATACAAGAGAGTGTGCTTATATAAAAAAATATCTTTTATTAAGAAATTATCTGATTGTAAGAAAAACAAAAAATGGGTTTATTGAAGCATATAAACCTATAATAAAGTTTGAACTTGTCCAATTACCAATCTTGAGCAATTGGTGTGAGAGATAGAAAACCTAAACCATCACCTATTACAAAAGGAGAACTATCTGTTTTAAGTGAGGATTAAAAAATATTTAATATTGGTTAAAGAAAATATCATATTCCTAAAAAGGATTTGAGTTGGAAAGTGAGAAGATATATGTATACTGTAAAATAGTATATCAAAAGGAGACAATGAAATATGTCACACATAATAGAATTAATATCCCCTCCGCCCTAACTCAAAGACAAGGATGTAAACCATATAATTCATCTGTTTCTTAATGATTAACAACATCCATGGTGTACATTTAGTTCGTATGAATGGTATGCATGATGACTTTTTGTACCCTTGAACATGTTTGAAAAATGAAATATATTTTTTCAGAGAAATTTTAATTGATTATAGAAGATGCACAATTTTATATAATGAGTTATTGCTCATAAAGTTGGTTGATTAAAACGAATACCATGATAAACCTGAAAACTAACACGTATGTTAATGAAATTATAATGATAGAATATGGGAATGTTTGGATTAAATAAACAACGAATTAAATGGAATAATTCTATGAACCATGTAACCCGGATTTTTTACTTTGCAGACGAATATTGTAGCCTTAACCCAGTGATTTGGTTTTAAAATATCTGGTATTTGAGAAATTAGAACATATATTACCTTTCATAAATTGTAATTATGTCCTCATTGGAATTGTATGATTCTGAAATGAAAATCCATATGACATTACCTGTGAATTAGGGAATTTGATAATCCATATGTCCCAGTATCAAAACCTAGCTGGAAAGGATAATATGGATTTATGCGTTTGTAAGTAATCAATGTCTATGGAAAAAGTCATCCATTCATCTTGATAAATGATTTTGATAGACAATTGAAATATAATATTTAGCATGACCACTTATACCACATGCTTTTGTAGATCTTTGTGTGGAGTAAATATATGATTGACTTTTTTTTATTGCTGATGTTTGGATTTGAATCTGATTAACATTTTGATAGGACATAATTATGAATGTAATTATATCTTACGATGACAATGGAAAAATTGATTTAGCATTCTAATCATGGATTTTCGTCTTTGGTATGGGACAGTTTAGAGTTGTTATGTGCTTGGTGTAATTCCCATTTTGATGTATGTGAATCGATTTCAACAAAATTGACGGAATTTGAGAATCAATGTGACATTTCTTCTCATGCATTTAGATAATTGTCGCATTTTGACTGTTATTGTTTATAAACTTTATATGACTTTTTATTAACCTTAAATATTTATAACTAGAAAACTGCAATTGAAGACTATTATGATAGTTATAGTCCTTTGTATGTATGGCAACCCATGCTTATTACTTATTGCAAAATACTCCCTTATGTTGTATGACCTATAATACGTTTTGATTGGTTTGAGTCTCATTCATGGTTCTTGCATTTTGTGAATTAAAATTTGGGTTAGGAGCCTTATGAATTATGTAATGATGGTAGGGGACCATTCCGGAATGTTAGGTTTGTGTTTTCTTCTAGTCCTAGTTTTTCCAAGTTTTATTATATTGAGTAGAGAATCCTTGTTGTAAAGTTTGAATGGGAGTACTTAGGGAATGTGATTTTTTGATAGGTGGTCAGTCTAACCCAATGAAGTTTCATGCAAACCATGTTAGTGGGTATGTGGTGGACGAGATTGACTCAAGGCAACCAATGAGTAATTAGATGGGATTACAGTACACATGAATTGGGTGGAGATTTTTTTAACTAAGAAGTGACCTATAGATATGTTGCTGTAACCTATGTAGTGAGTACACATGACAGTGCTTAAAGGTATGGGGGGGACACATATATACTCAGGTCTACCCTCATGAGTAGTCAGAATTATTATTTCATGCCCTCGTACTTTTCAAATTTTTAGTAAGGTAAGGGGTAACCTTATTTATCCTAAGTCTATTGGCCAAAATAAATTCATTATTGTATATGAGTATTAGGAATCTTATATCCCACCCTGTTCTTAATTCTACCCTTGTGGGGCTCTATTCACAGGTATTTTTCTCTTACCTTATTGATTACTCATCACATCTTCCCTCTCATGAAGGGTCGGGTACTCTCAGTTTGAGAGGTTGCATGGATTTGGCAAGTTCATGATATGATGTACAGTGTTTCTAATGATCTCTTTCTTTCATTTGTAGGGCCACATTGGATGGATCTATAATAAAATATGATAAAGTGTTATAACTTTGGTTGGATATATATTCAATATTTATTGTATTTTGTATTGAGACATTGGATGTAAAACTTGTATGCTTGTAACTTATTATAAATTTGAACCCTATCTGAGTAATTGGATAATTGATTAATAAATGATATTATGTCTGTTGAGAGGAAGGAAATGCAAGAATTATAATTGAATCCTGCAAACCATTATGCATTGAAATTATGAAATGAGTCACATATCTTTTTATGATTAATAACATGCTACTTCTATATTTATACTCTGGACGGTTGTAACACATAAATGTGAATGAATTGGAATTATACTTTTGTTCATTTATCATGTCTTGCAAATATGACGGGAATCTATATGTTAACTCATGGATGAAATATGAATTATGAATATTTCAATAATGGAGTTATTAATTGTCATGGTTTTTTATTACACATTATTGTAATGGATGGAATCACATATTAGGTAACTAACTGCAATTCCTTAGATAATTTGATGGACAATTATATGGAGAAACTAGTAGGTAATTTTAACTTCACTTATTATTTTTACACCCAATTACTTCACACGCTCGCCCACATTCACACACACTCACACACACTTATGAAAATTTTAAAATAATTTTAATGATGAAACACATTATTTATTATGATAGAAACCTTTGTTCTTATATTACTTATATATTTCTTCTCACATTTTGTGTGGTTAATCGTAAAGACTAGAAATTGAGAGCAATCACTTTCCATCCCGGTTGTTGTTAGGTGATTCGCAATTCTATTTAAAAAAGGATGTGTTTTTTGGGTCATGCCCCTATGTGTCATTCCAACTTTGGTATTAGAGTATGGTTAACATTATGGCCTTTTGTGTTCACTATGTTTTTAAAACTATGTTCTTTTTGGTCCATATAATATATAGATAAAGTGTACAATTGGAGAAAGTATTACTACCAGTTGAGCTACATATGATAGTTGAAATCACTCAATATTAATCATGGTCCTATTTGAGGAATTATTTGGAAGAAAAATATCATTTACGTATCATTTTAGTATCAACAGAGGATATAAATTTGTTTTATCAATACATATTACGACAATTGAAAAAACCATAAAGTGTGACCAAGTAGGCTTGTTAAGTGCCGCAATTTCAGAGGGATTATGCAATGGAAGTGGATTCCTAGAATTTCGATGTAAGGAAAATATTTTTTTTTCTTAAAGTGAAATTATGATGAGATGTTTATCAATTTTTACAAGGAACCCAACTAGCTTTTTTTACTTTTAACCATTGATGAATTTCAAATCAATAATTTGTTTGAAGATGGATTGCACTCACCCATTTTTTCTTAAAGTGAAATTAATGATGAGATGTTTAGCATGTTTACCAAGGATCTCTCTCTCTCTCTCTCTCTCTCTCTCTCTCTCTCTCTCTGCCTCGTCCCTCTCTCCTCCTCTCTCCCTTCTCTCTCTTCTCTTCTCACACACACACACACAACCACCCCACACACATCACACACACACACTTCCTATGTATATCATGTTTTTCGATTATAAATATTTTTGGTTTTGGATCAGGTTTTTTACATATCATATAGGATTTGGCTTTTTGAAGCCATAAATGTCATTTGAGGGCAGTGTTCATTTTAACAGAGACCTCTTGGAAATCGGAGTGGAGAATAAACTGTCGAATGTCCCCAGAACTGTTTCGTGGAAGCGATTTTTTGGGGGTTTGTATGAAAAATTTCCCCTGATTGTCATGGCCGCGACAGAAGGCTTGCAACGCCGACGGAGATTTTGGTGTTCGCGCGTCAGAAAATAACAGTGTCCGCGCGGAATAGACCTTAGTGACCGCATCAAAACCTTGTTGACTGCGTCACTGAGGTCTATTGACGTGCATCCCTGAGGGTGCTGCCTCTTGACCGCTGCTTTCTCTCAAAACTCTCCGTGTCTGAGTCTTTGTCACTGTCAATTTTGCACTTGTCTCGCATCAAACAACCCATTTTCCTGTCACGCTCCACTGTCTGAATATATTGTCACAAACGTCAACACTGCCTATGGCGCGTGTCGATACCTCCTCTGTCGCGCGTCACCACTACTGCCCATGGTCGCGTCGTCACCACTACGCATTTCGCGCTCACCACTCATGTCCGCGTCACCACTGCACATGATCGCGCTTCACCCCACTACTGCCCTGTCACGCGTCACCACGGCCCCATTTCGCGCGGCATCCCCGACTACAACAATGGTCCCATCACCATTGCCATGTCTCCGTCCCACTGCCCATGTCGCCGTCACTACTCTACTTGCCCATGTCGCGCTCAACACTTCCTCTGTCGCCCTTCACACTTCCTCTGTCGCGCGTCAAACCACGTCCCAAGTGCGCGCGTCAACTCTTCCTTGTACGCTTCAAACTCTTCCTCTGTCTCGCGTCATACAGCTGTTGTCGCACTTCAACAATCACGGCTAACAGTAATCTGAATCTCTTTTGCTTAGGGTATCGAGTTTTAAAATTTCACAGATTGGTACATTGTTAAGCTACTTGAGGTATTACCCGGCGAATCGGCTAGGTTTTATTAGGATATGTTTTCAAATGAAGGCGAAGCCGACCCCACCAAAAACTATACTATATATTTAGGTGCGAACAGGAACACCGACCCAACTTTGAATATTCACCTTTTCAAATTTTCATAAAATGAAATTTTTCCATTTAACGAATATTTTCGCCGCTAAATGATCCCTGGTGAGGGCCATTTTATCATTGACTTTAACTCGTTGATTGGCATAATAAATTAGAAGAAAATATTTTAGTTTAATATTGAACATTTTCATTAGGACAAATAAAATTAAAGAACCGAAGAACCATCCAAAAGGAAAAATGAATGGCATGGGACAAATAAAAATGAAAGTGAAAATTTCAAGTGGAACTAATATTAGTGACTGTTTGCACATAATAAGATGGTGAGCACTATGTTAACCATATCCTAAAGTTAAATAAGAACAACTTTAGAGGACCACCTTGCAATTTCAATTGCTTATATTAAGGTTGATGACCCCAGGATTGATCTAGAATCCACTAGAGGGTATCGGTGGATGTATCCAAAGTGATTCTAGTGAAGTTCGTTTGAATATTAAGGCTCACAAGTTCCGCTTGCTACAAAAATTCTCTTATAGACGGTCCAATGAACCTGTATAATTATAGAGAGTGTTTGAT
>JAHRHJ020001939.1:0-16137 GCA_019776745.2 Taxus chinensis
ATGGAGTTTGAACCTTCCTCCCCTATCTATAATGGAATTTTTTTACCTCTTAACTAGTAAATGATGTTTTGTGCAACTTCGAGAGCAATAAAAAACATGTTTTGTGATGCATTTGTCCATCCTTGCTCACATTTTGTTTATTTTCTTCTTTCCTCTCTTAATCGTAGGTATTTTTGCATGTTTGAATGTTCATTGCAGGTTTTAGAGTGGTGTTCATGTAGTTTTGGAACATTCTTTATGTGAAATCCATCTTTAGGTCTGTGATGCATTTGTCCATCCTTTCCACTACTCACCTCTTCTTGTTCCATGGTAGTTTTGATAGATGTTCAACATTTTCCTTCTCTATTGTATCACCGTTTTAGTGTATCCTTTGTTTTTTCCTTGTTCTCCTCTCCTCCTTTATCTCCTTGGAATTAGATTAGGATTAGATTATCTTGACTGCACTAGAATAAGCTTGTGGCAGTAGTTTAGGCGAGGAACCAGCCTTCTCTGGAGAGCTTTCCCCATTTTAACAAAGTATCCCACACTTTGGGAAAGCTCATGTCCGTGCCTTCACAAAACCAATGACATTGCCTTTAGAAAATCATATCCATATGTCTTTTGGGGGTGCGTGAATTTGCACTAATAGTTATGGCACTGCCCGGTGGGACCTTAGAGGTCGCCACTGTCCTTTTTTGGGAATTTTGATGTGTTCCTGTTGAAGATTTCAGCCTTTGGAGGCAATTGCAACACATCTGGTGACTCCAATGGTCACAACCCGTCTTGAAGTTGGCAGAACCTTCCTTTTCATTGATTTCATTCCTTGTTCATTTCATTCTTCTTTCCATCTTTTTCACTTCTTTTCCATTTCCCAGAAGTGTGTAATAATGATCTTCATTTCCATCATTAATTCACATTTACAATATCATAATATTCCACCTCCAAATGTTTTACAACTCCTTCAAATCAACATTTTGATCAAATCAAATCAGAATGCATATCCTATGATGCACAGGCCAAATAAGTTTGGTTATGAAACAATATCAAGAGCAAGGGTACGCATGCAATGATGCAGTCCAAATGCAAGATGTTGGTCCTGTTGGAGAAGATCCAAAAAATGGTTATTGGCATGGGGCAAATCAAAGGGCTCAAGCACAAATGAAGGAATTTCAATTGGTTTCAGAGCACCCTGTCCATGGGGGTTCCTTTTCCAAGACACTTAAGCCTCAGGAGAAGCTGGACTTCATGGTGGAGATGCTACCCACTTACACAATGGATGGTGAAGATAATGCCTATAAATTTGGTGTTAAGAAACCTTTTCAATGGGTAATTTCTACACCATCATCTAGTTTTTTTCCTTCCATTCCTCAAGCAACACCATCTCATTTTGAATTCTAAATCTAGCCCATGTTGCCCCAAGTGTTGATTTCATTTCTCCATCCCCTAGTCTTCCACCTCATCTCAATTCTCATATCTATCATTTTCCCTTCCAAACTCCATTCCCTCCAAAGAAAACCAGAAGTTCTACCTCCTCCACCACCACAAACAATGCAAAATTGGGTTGAACTCCAATCTGTTTTTCCCTCTTGCCTTCCCAATTCCATGTGTGGGAAAGAAGAAATTGCGAAAAGTCAGTCATGAAGGATAGCAGATTAAGAACCAATGAAAGAAGGAATGATTAAGAGAGCTTAGTAAGCTTGGCTCTTAGATTGGGCCTTGAAGAAAATTCCTTTGCTGGTGAGCCTACAGAGGAGGGCCAAATATGAAAATCATTGTTGTTATGACTGATTTTGTTATCAGCAGAAGAAGAGCAAAAACAATATGTATGATCGCAATCATTTCCTCAGAATGTAGTGTCCATGTTGCACTCTATTTTGAAGCAATGTTGATCTAATCCAATTACCCAATCAGCCATTGAGGAGTAAGACCAATCAGCTCCAAGTCCCATTTTAAGGAGCAACTGGAAAGAAATCATCAAATTGAAACTAATGAAGGAAGCTTATTGAAGATTTTTTGCTTTCATTTGAAGGGCCTCTGATTTGATTAATGAATCCATCATGGGGGACCAACAAAAATTTAGATGCCACTAAATCAGATCAGGTTGCACACGAACCCTCATGTTTCTCTCCCCTTCATCTCTCCAAAAATATAAGTTTTGGGATGAGTTTGAGCTTATACTTCGCATGTTTGAATATGAAGCCTCCACATGCCAAAAAAAATATAGATTTGAAGGTCACCATACCAAAAGGGAGAGACCTTGTTCAGTCAAGACATTGAAGATTTTTGATTTTCCATCAAACTTAGAAGAAGTTTGGACGAAGAGCCAACTGAACTTACAACAACTTTTTTCTTCTTCCCATTCATTCTCGCCAACAACCAGAACTTGCTACCACGGGAAGAGGATTCAAGGACTGCAGCCTGTGTTTGCAACATGCCCTTAATCAAAGTTGGAAGATTTGATCTTCCAAAAGCTACAATGGCGGACTCCATAACATAATGTATTGTAGAATGTTACAATAATGCAAAAGGAAACTTCATTGGATGTGTAATCATAATGATGGGTGCATATTATAGAAGAGTTTCTATACTTCCAATGAAGGAAGGAAAGAACATGAGGATGCCATCACCTCTTCCACATCCATCCATCACGAAGGTCTACAAGAGAACTCCCATTTTTGGAGTTGAAAATCAGATAAATGGCATATCAAACGGACAGACCTTGCCCCAATCAATTATGTGGCTTCATTAGAGCTAAATGAAATTCAAACTAGTCATGGCTTTTGCTTCTAAGCAGGAGATTAGCTCCAAAGTACCAGAAATCGCTACAATACCTCTTCAATCCACATGCCAATAACTAAAAGAGGTTGCAATTTGCTTTTCATCTGACACCTTACTAATTTGGGTAAATGACCAGCTTCTTGTTGTTTTTTTTCCACTCATCCAGCAGCCATACTCAGCTCCAAATGATTCATGGCTACCAATTTGAAGAAAGTCAAGTTATTTTGTCATACTAGTTGCATGGGTTTGGTTTAGCTTACCTTTGCTTCCGTACAGTAGAGTAGGTAGGTTTTCTTTCAAGCAAAAGAATGTTTGTGGCACACTCTACAATCACATTTGGGTATGTATTGATTTTTCATTTTTTGTACATGTTTTTGGTGTTGTTGTATGCTCTTGCCCAGTCCATTTCAGTGGCATTTTGGTGAAGCTCACTCCAATTCATTGGGTTTCCAAGTGGCTCAGGTCAATTTTTCATAATTCAGATCAGAATTGGTTATCAGGCCTGACTCCATGCCCCAATGAATCGCTTTTAAAGCCATTGATCATTCATCTAGTATGTAATAGTGTGTTTATCTTTATGTTTGGTTTTACATCACCAAATTTAGTGATAAACCCTAGGAATTTTTGAGTTGGTTTCCTAAAAATGCCCTTTCAGACTGATAATCAAGTTTTCAGGTTTCCATAGCAAGGCAACATGAGTTATGGATGCTTCATGTTGTATGTTCCCCGAATCCCGAAACCCACATCAAGTAAGTCTTTTGGGTTTTCGGGTCCACCGAGCATCGGAACATGCTTAGTTTAGGACTGCTTCATGTCGCATGCTTCCAATTCCGAAATCCATTTTTTCTCCTTTGTATCAGGTTTTTTAGTTCTCTGAGGCATTCTGACCAACGCCTTAGTCAAGACATTCTTCAGTCGCAGTTCTTCCGATTCCTGAAAACTGACTTGCCCCTTTGTATCAGGTTTTTAGAACCATCAAGCATCATGCTTCATGTCGATTGCTTCCCGCAACCTGAAACCCAAATCGATATGAAATCCTTTGTGTCGAGTTTTTGAACATCCCAAACATGCTGACATGGCATTAATGCCGAGTTGTCGGGTGGTTGACACACGTGTCAACTGAAGTGTTTAATGCAATTTTTTATAAATACTCATATCCACGTCATTTTTACCAGAATGTACTTTTTTATACCTCGTGGAATTTTTGTGCATGTTTAGTCAACCCTGACACCTGACTCACTTTTGTGTTCAATGGAGTTTCTCTTTTTGATCATTTTTGATCTAATTGAAGTATGTCTCACTTTTTCTTCGTTTGTGAATTTTTGGAGGATTGTTAATGATCCCTCTAAATTTCTTTCTGATTAGGTTTTTTGGGTTTTTTTGATTGATTTATTCCTTTTTGGTTGTTTTCCAATCAGTTTGTGTTTTAGGGTCCCCTTGGAATTCCTGTTTGTTTATGCCTTTGAATATACCGTTGTATGAAAAGTAAAAATTTATCAAAAAAACATAACAATGGAGAGGACTTTACATGTTTTTGACCTGACAACAACCCGTTCCCTCTTTTTGGGTTTTTCGCAAGGTGTTTGCAGTTCAAAACCCGCAAAGTGTGTCAAGGCTATCCAGGTGGCGGACACTTCAAAAAACCTTCCGCATCTCTCCAAGGTGTCAGACACTTCAAACCTTCCGAAAATCCTCCAAGGTGTTTGACACTTAAAACCTTCCGGCATCCTCCAAGTATACGGGATTTCTAATCTCCCCGTCATCTAAAACAAATTAATGCGGGTTTTCTAACCCCTCGCCGATCTCCAGTGTTGTGGGTTTTTTAGAGTGGCGGACATCTCATACCTTCTGATAGGTTCAACTGACTGTCGGGACTTTCTGAGTGTTCGACACCCACTAATCTCCTATACTCTCTGTAGTGTTTCGAGCCTCTGGGATTGCTAAGCAATCTTTCAAACCTTAGGTGTCTAAATCACAAGCAAATTTCACCGCTTCTTTGGAATTCCTCATGTCGGTATCCTGGTCCAGCACAGGAAAAGACAGAAACATCAGGGAGGATGAAATTATAAATTTAGGAAGGTGAGTCTCCTTCCTACATTGATTGTAATTACGACCTCCAAGATATAGAACCTCGAAACATAGATATGGAAGACCTGTTTGGAATAGATTAAAGAGTTCTCCAAACCTCGGGGATGACATCAATAGTTGGCAGTGGTCTTCCTCTCACAGTAGTTTGTCCCCCCATGTCTGCTCATGCCCCTAGTTCATCTATCCTATGCTTAAATTACAACTTCTGCTTCTGTTCTGTGAAGAACCAAGCGTAGAGATCGAATCAAGTTGACGGAGGTTACTTTGATGATCTTCTCAAGTTGCTAACTTTGAGGAAGTAATGGGACGTATATAACAGTTCAGCCAAAAATCTTGGACATAACTCAGGAAGACTGTATCAAACATTGAATAAGAAGTTCCTAATAACACAGCCAGGCCAGTCTGTTTCTAGGTTCCCAAGACTTTGCCCTATAGTGATTTCATCAGGAAATCAATGATATCATTACTCTGCTGAGCCTGTTTTTGGTTTTCCCCAAATCAATTTTTTTCCAAGGAATGGATGTACCACGTCATGATCATCATCAAGAAGATCAACAGGGGGATTGATTGGGGTACCCTTATCATAACGCGATAGATTCTCAGTGACACAGTCTTGTCTACTAGGAAATTTTTTTATATGTCCTCGTATGGTCCCCTATACGGCAGTCTCATAGGAATTAACCCGGATTAGACACAAAGGGGAACAAGAAAATGGAACATATTTTTATTCGACATTTTCCTCAGTTAATAAGAAAAGGTCTGAAGACCAATTCAGACAGGTTAAATGTTCCTTCTTTTAACGAGAACATCTGCAGGGTAAACCCCGAACTAAGGAAAACACGAGTCTCTGATGAGGCAGGGCTGAAGTTTCAAAATGGGGTTGTGTCTTCTACAATTCAAGAAGTTTCCACTTACCCTTTGGGTGGTCATGTACTCGGTTGATCCTTTCTATTTTCCAGATATCCAGGGGATAAACGAATCTTGATTGAATTGGTTCGGCAATTGTTGGATTTTCATAAGTATCAATAGTAAACACAAGGCCACCGTATCCTTTCCAATTTCCTATTGGAAGGTATAACCTACTCAATGGTGGTACAGCCAAGAGACCTTTATCCACGAACTTCAAGATAAATTAAAAATACATAAGCCTAGAGACGCGGTTTGATTTTCGAGGAGGTCCCTCAAGGCATAGAACTCTGCACTTGCACATACAATCAATAGAAGACCATCTGATTTGATTTACGTGATGAATTTGTTTCTGAAGGAAAGATCATTCGCAGTTGACACTTTGGCAGAGATTCAACACTCAAACGTGTTGACATTCCAGAAGTAACTGGTGATAATGAAAGTCTCTGACCCTCCTATATGGCTGAATGAGGATCAATATCATTCCCACCTATTGATTGGTCTATCAGCAAGAAGCCTCTATCACCAAATAATCACCCCGATTCTTCACATGGCACCAAGAAGGGCTCACTCTTTTTGGGGTATGAGTTTCAAAGAAGACGTTTCTCAAAGTTTGGTTTCTTCGGAGGAGTGGCCCCTCCAAAAATGAAAGAAAAAAGCTCTTCCAATGGACGCTAAAGGTTCAAATTTTTCAAGAAGAGAATAGAAAGAATAACCCCTTCAACTGCTACTCCAATTAAAACGGTGAACATGCCAAAGTCACCAACACCACAAAAAATAGGGGAAATTTCTTTGGAAAGAGAGGTGAGTCAGCCCCTAATTTCACCATTTGCTGACTGCCCAACAGAAGTAACTCTATCCCTTGCATCCCAGGCTTTGGTGTTAGAATCTGCACTTTCTACTTCACAACCACTTCTACCTCCTCTTTCCCCATCCACTTCATTAGCCATGGCCAGCTGTTTCTCTGGAATCTCACCTCTCTCTACTGGGACCAAAGTAACTACAGATATGCCTCCTCCTACATCTCTTTTCACCGAATCCACTACCCCACTGATAACTGTTCCCACTCCACCTGAAAGTATGACACCAACTTATACAATAGTGGTAATTCCTTCTAGCACGCCTCACTGGTTACTGGAGAAAAATCCAAGGAAAAGGAAGGTGGTTGTACCCATACCTGCCTTTGATTTTAGTTCACTCAAGGCTTCCACTGCTAAATCAGCCAAGAAACCCAAAACAGTTTCAAGGGTTTTGGTGGACACTTTAGGGGATAAGTTCGTAGAGATCGCCACTCCCATGATTGACAAAAATAAAGAGGACATAAAAGCCTCTGATTATCAGATAACCAGGGTGGCTCTAGGAAAAGTGACAGCAGAAGGGGCACAACAGGATGCACGGGATGCTACGAACGTGCTGTGTCAGAAGTTGAAAGAAACAAAAGACAACAGAGATGAGCTTAAAGGAAAGGTGGAGCAGTTGACTGAGGTTTTGCTTAAACTCTCAAAACCCCTTGAAGTCATACCATCTTCTTCTTTCCCTGTCGGATTCGATTTCTCATCAATGCCTACAATTGAGAAGATTAATAAAAAAGGAAGGGTGGTCGATGAATGGATCCAAAGGCTGCTCCAATAGGGGAAGGAAGTGATTCAAGACGTTTTGAAAGTTCATCAATCTTTGGGGGACATTCAGAAGTGATGAAGAGAAGATGGATGATGATTTCTCTCAAGAAATTCGGACATCTTGATTTGACTTTTGAAACTCTCCAAGTATTAAAGCAAATACCATCACATGCATCTTGGTAGAAGAAGGGTGTCATCCCACATATGGATAAGCATTTCTAGCTGACCAAAGCCATCAAGATTCAGAGTAAAGATTCTCAACGAAGCCTGCGGCAAAGTTGAGAGAATCAAGGGATAAATTGATTGATGGAAAAAGTGATCTAGAAGAAGAGTTGCTGAATATCTGTGTCCAAAGGTGTCAGTTGGAAACTTAGGTATCCTATCAGCAGATGAGGGTCTTTTCAAACAAGTCCAAGAGTCTGTTCAGCATGAACCAACGCACGGATTTGGTATTGAGATCATTAATCAGGTTTGTAAGAGATTGAACATTCTTTGGAGGCCTTGAGAAAGCTTAGCAAAATATTGAAAAAGCTTCCCGGAAATGTGCTAGTGATACCCATAAAACCTGTGAAAGTTTTGAATGATCATTCCACTGCACATGACGAAAACAAAATGCAAGGCATAATTCAGAAAGGTTCCAAGAATTTTCGGAACAAACAGGCACATGCTGAAAGAAGGGAAAGACGAAGAAAAGATAGATGACTATTCAGATTAAGTTCTTGATGTTTCATGTCATTTCAATCTCGAAATCGACATGTCTTTTTCATTTCTGTTTCGTCACATAGGAAGCAAATTTTGACTTGGTCTCCTGCATGAGAGTCAAGAAAAATAGAACTCTTTTTAAAGAACACTATTTTCTAGGATTTATCCTATTTTCTCTCGATTCCTTTTATTATAAATAAGGGATGCTTATGCATTCCAAAGGGTTGAGATTTTTGGAATATTCAGAGCTATTGGAAAGAAGAAAAACTTTGTGTTTTCTTTTAATCATTTTGAAGAATAGAAGTTGAGATTATTTTGCAAACTTTGTGTTGTGGGATATATCTTTCTTAAGACATTGTTCTTACGTTCATAATCTTAAGCTATTCTTTGTTTAGCACCTTAATGTTTCTAATCATTTCAGACATTATATTTATGATCTAAAGCTCATATGATTATTTCGTGCTCTGTGTTTACTCGAAAGAAAATACGTTTCTCTCATTTCCTTTCCATTTTTCTTCTTTCATTGTAATAGTTTCTGACCCAGTTCATTTACGAAAGCAATACCTTTGAATCATGTGGATGTGGATTTCAGGATTTTATCCCAACCCCAATGGTTAGATTAGTGTGAATACTGTATAAATTGTTTTTACTGTGTTTTAGATTAGTAATAAGCAGGCAACCTCACCTGTCTTTGAGGAGGGATTTAATCCCATATACTGTGGTTGAACCTCATATTTTGGATTGAAAAAATATCCAACCAACAGATGACTGCTATAACATTTAGAGTAGGTTATAATTTTACATTTTAGTATAATTAGATTATATAGATATATCTCAGTATCAAGGAATGCATTTGAGATATAAAATTGTATAGTGATGTGTTATATAAACTTCATGGATGTCTATTTTGGAGCCAATTTGTAACATTTAAAAGGGTTAGTTTCTTTTGGAAAAAAATTGTTTCATGAGTACTTCACTCTCATGAATCTAAGAGTTGTAATTTTCAAATTACGTGGGGGGTCATATTTTTATTTGTAAATTATTTCAAATATTTTTTTTGTGGTTCTTTAAACTCAACTCAAATATATTTTAAAAATGTTTGCATTACACTTTATTTTTTAAAACTCATTTGCATGATTTTCTCTTAAAATTTTAAATCCAATATACTCAAAATAGAATGAAAGTATGGAAACAAGATAAAATAAGAATATAAAACCATTCTTGGTGGTAAATGGGGATTATTGTAGGCTGGTCATGGGCTTCATTTGTATATATCTCATGAACATACATCTCATGGTGCTACAATCCATTAGGTAATTTGTCAAACATTTCTCATGTCATAGATTGCTTCCAAATTTCCTATAAATTCATTTCAAGTACTTGTAACCACAAAAAATCCACCATCCATTATACTTTGACAGATGTCTATACCTTTGTTTCACGATCCCATTTCTAGCACGAATGGGATTATATATAATTTTTTTTTGGGTCTATCAACACATACCAAGTATATTTTTTTATTTTCAAAGGGATGTTCAAGGTACCACGTGTCACCTGGGAGAGCAAAGGGGGCGTTCAACAAACCCATTATTCACATACCATGAAACCATTCACAACCCAAAACTCAACCTCAAATTTTTAACAACATGTACATATGATGCACTGAAATAGGTGCTTCACAAACCATTCAAAAAATTTCTACATAGCATGAATGATATGATCATGAAATTCCCTTTATTGGCATAAGATATGAACACACATATAAAGGATGTGTTAAACTTGACATATACATTTATTTGTAACTTTTCAAAGACTTTTCATCAACTTATTATGTGTATATCCAACAATCATAGTTTTCTAGGAGATCACATTTCTTTGAAGCTTTTTGCTGAACAATTCACACAATATATGCATAAAATGATACCATACTTAAGAAGGATTGTTTTGAAAGAGATAACATGATATTTCACCTAAGGAATATATCCCAAACCACAAAATACTACACTAGTTTCTTTTCCTCTTTTTCCATTTTATCAAAAAATACTATGGCAATGTTTTAGTTTGTAAACAAATTACTCATTTTGTTATGAATACAAAGTAGAATTTATGCCTAAAAGTATTTAAAGAGAAAAAATATTTATTAAAGATAATATATGTTGATATGGTGGTTTCCACTAAGTTTATGGATTGTAATGTGGAATGGGAAGGTAATAAATTGGACAAAAATTAGTCACTGGTGAAATGGAAACAATGTTGTCTTCCATCACAATTTCATAACATTAAATAAAAATGGTTAGCTAAAAGATGCAATAAACATTATTCCCATTATGTAACTCCTCACACCCATCATTAGATCTAAGGATCCTAAAAGTGGCATAATTAGGAGGTTACGACATAGGTTTGGAAAGGGTGGAATGATAATCACGTTACATGTGTCCAAAACTTCTACACTATTCATACATATAGGTAAGTGGATTTGTTTGGTAATTTTCATGTGGGGGTATGTGTGCCCATGCCAAAGGAACTATTAGACTATAGAAATACCTCCCCCAATGATCATTTAAAGATGTATTCACCCCACCCAACATTCCACCAACCAACATGTCATTATCACCCACCACCACTGTTCTCACCAACTTATCTCTCCCCCATAATCTCTCAATTATTTCCCATTGAAAATTTCTTTTGCTCACATTTTACAAAAAAAAAAACCATTCATAAATTTTATTTTAGTTTTTATAATTATTATTTTACCACTATTTTATTTTATATTTAGTTTTTGAATCTAAATCCACAAACACACACGCACACACACACACACACATTTTATTTGATATTTTACAAAAATAATATCTAGTCCTGATCAACTAGAATAAAAAGACACACCGTCATTGATGATAGTGTTCAACAAGGCACCTACAATTTTACTTTTTGGAGCACCCGATATCACCATGATTTAAATTTTTCTATGCATAATCATACCATATCTAATGGGGGCAAAAAGCCACATATAATACAAACTCAATTACCTAGCCTCACTAAGGAGATTATACTTTGTTAAACATTTAATGAATAATTATACATATGAATAATACACAAATTGGGTTTACTTAGCAAGGTTTAAATAAGGACTTGATTAAAAAAAAATGATGTGGCTTACAAAAATATAATCTAGTGATGGGGATGCTAAATAGACATGATGAGAACATGTAAAAATTAGTTATGATGATGTATTGAGGACAAAAATGAGTTCACAAGGGTATTGAGAGTGTTGCAAACTCAAAGGGAACTACATATCCCTCCCTTTGTAAGAACATTGTCCTCGATGTGACAAAAAAAACTAGGGGAAAATAGAAGTACACACAAGTGGAAATAATCCAAGAGTTAATCATGTCACTAGAGAAATGGACCTTGTTGCTAAAGCCGAACACAAGGGGGATTTTTTTTTTTGTGATTTTAACCAATTATTCATGTTCCATGAAGATAACTTTATTATTAGTTTTCTCATATTATTCATTTATATCATTTATCATAGGATGTTCACATTTAATAAATTTTGGTTATGGGCAACAATTTCCCACCAAACACATTACCTATCAACGACATACAATACTTACCAATTCAACACGAGTTGAATCCTAAATATACCATTTATCACATTTTTACATATCTGTTACTCATATCAAGGAAACCTACACACAAAGAGAAGAAAGATATTATCCACATATCATAGTACTCAAATAACAAGACTTATGCATAGAGAAACATAGATTACATGTGCCCAACATAAATAACAAAACATCACAATATATTTGTAACCAATTTCCACATGACTCAAAATAACAAATGTCTCCAGCACAATGTCAATATGTGGATGTAAATATCATATCTCCTTAATAAGGAACATCAAGCCTCAAGTATCACAAGTACACATAAACATGATTCACAAAATTAACTCGTCAATCACTTAATTTATCACAAGTACACCACTCTATATGCATCCTAATATAATATCCATATATCTCATAAAAACATGTGAATCATTTAGAATAAGGTCAGGTCACTCTATAGACCAACACATAGATCCCTATCACCTAAAAACTAAAGGCCTAACATCTTGAAACCTCATGCAATGTAGTCTTATAACCTTTGGAGATACTTGTGCAACTACATAAGGTCCATATCAAGTCCATGGAAAAAAAATATGCACATACAAAATAGTATAACCAACTCATCAAATTGTTCAAGAAAATCCATATTTACATTCTTAACAAAAGATAGCCAAGAGACATCAATATCCATAAAGCTATGAGTCACCAAAAATAATCAAAATGCATTAATAAAACAAAAATGTGTAAGTAGTCACATTCGAGATTAAAATGTATCACAATAAATAAATAACAAAAAAGAGTCTCAAATTTTATTAATAAGTGAAATAAAAGTGTCGGTTATGAGTATAATCAAGTTTAAAAATAAAATACATATGAAAAGATTAAAATGAAAAATAACTATGAGACCCATTAAAGGCCACCCATAGGGGTATTGTATCCTCGAGTCCACATATCAACATCCAATTAAAAATTAGAAATCATCTAACATTGAGCATGATTTTAAATATAAGATTATTAAATAATCAAAACAATGTAGTTGCCAAATCCTTTATCTGAATCATCATCTCTAGTCATGTACAAGGCTCAATATAACTAATAACCACACAAAGGTTTCCTTAAGACAACTGATTAATGAGTGAGATAAATGGAGAAAATTTTATAGTTTTTTGAGCCTTAGGTATTCACTACACAATATGTATAAAAAGCATTAAGAATATTACATACATACCAAATGAACATAAGTAGGTTTTTAGTCTATGCAAGACTCCACTTCCTATCTTGTACTTAATTTGAGAAAGTATGAAGAACCGTTCAATTTTATCACTCCACACTTACACATCGATACTATCCATAAGAATTTATGGTGTAGGGTAATATAAAACAAGACATAAATACATCACAATATAATTATTTATTACACAACACCATAACAAGAATTTTGTACACATAGGTACTATATAATAGGGTGATACAATGTCAAAGTATGTTCACATTTCATTACATGATATGTTCATCATTTAATGTACTTATAACATAAGTACAATATAATAAGATTGATAACCTCATGATATGACCCATAATCAAAAGGAAACACATTTATCACATAATATACAAATAACACATGTACAATGAAATGTGTGATATAATGTTATGATATGTCCATAATTCACTAGGAAAAACTTTTATCACACAACACATTAGTATTGCATGCATAATATAATAGAGTGATGTAACATCAAAATACATTTGTGATTCATGGGAAACATGATTTTCACATAACACATTGAAAAAACATATACCATATGTAAAAAATTCACAATGAGAGAACACCCGATATATAAAATACAAATAACTGATATAAAAAAAACCACTAGCTGCAAACGTACCAAAGATTCGAATCGCTCCTGCAAACGAGCCAAAGATGTTTTTTTTAAATGATGAGCAAATGAAAAATAACCACCTACAATTGTTGCCAATTACCAATGTAGAATTTTATAGAAAATTGCAGGAACATTGAGCATTTAGAAGTGGGAGTTTGAATATATTAAAAATAAATAATAAAGGCACTGAGCATCAAGGTGGGCGTATACATATACAAAATGCATATGCACAGCTTCAATTTGTAAATATGTTATGGAAATGCAACTTTACTAGGAGGAGCAGATGCGTGTATAAGGTGCAATTCTTTGAATTTGGTAGCCTTGTTATATTTCACTACGACAGGATGGTTGCCCTTGTTACAGTTAATACTCTTCAACCTGCCCTTTCCCAGATGGTGCTCACACAAAAGGTAACCTACCAGAGTTCTTTCCGAGCACCGCCACCCCCTTCCGTTCCTCCTCCTGCACTGTGATCCCGCATGCACATTACTATCCTTCTTATGAGCCTTTTCTATCTTTTTTGGTAAATCCCTTTGCATACTCTCCTTTCTGTACTTGATCTTCATGGCATTCACATGGCTGATGTGCAACTTGCTTCGTTGCTTCTTCACGATAGACCCAGCCAAACACTTTTCTGCTCGACCTGATTCTGCCAACTCATTCATGCTTCTTGACATTCCTTCCTTTGCAAACGCTGCACTTCAATTTTATAGAGGCAAGTTGAGAGTAAATTTCTTTTCATCTTGAAATCACCAGACGATTGATCAATTAAAAAAAAAAAAGCACCCAACAGGTAAATGTATTGTTTGCAGTGGCGAGTTTTAAGGAACATAGATCAAGGCCTTAATAAATACCTTCCCTAGTGAGGAGTTCGGATTTATCGTCTGGATTTGGCCTGCAATGAGAAATTCACAGGTAGCTGGTATCAGACGACATAGGATTCGAATGACCCGCACAGATAAGAAGTAACGTGCCCAATTATCAGTGCGACTGTATTAAATAAACAACTGTAAAAAGGATGGTGTGGGGACTACCTTATAATTCCACTCCATTTGGAAGTCGATTTATCGGCTTCCCCGATTGCCTGCACAACACACGACAAAACCCTAAATGTTTTTTGTGCGGCCGAAACGGAAACCCATTCTTCTATTTCCCAAATCTGGTTGAGAAGAAAACCAGAAGAAACTTTCGCGAAACTATCGTATGCAGTTGTCGGGAATCGATGGTTCGCATAATGCATTTCCGAGTACAACACTCTACTGGTGTGGGAATTCACATATTGAGACAGGCTACATCTTAGAGGACATTGGAATATGAGGGATACACGAGAGAATAACTAGTATTGACGGTATTTCTGACGATATCACTCTCACGCATAGATATTCTAATTGAGCAAACCCCATTAACACATTCTATGTCTGATGCACAGTGTTTAAATAAGCAGCGACAAATTCGTTTGCTTTCTGGTGCACCCAAAGTGCAACGAAAACGAGGGTTTTTGTAAATAAAAAAGTGATTTGCACCCAGTGGTTGCACTATCGCCTCCATTAGCACTGCTTATGGGACTCGATACCCTACCAGTTTACATACGCCTAAATTCGACTGCGCCTATAACACACTTAAACACATCTGTAAGAAGACGGACACCTAATACCAGGGATGTACTTTGACGGCGTGCAGACAGGTAATCGGTGTTTCTATCACACCGCCTGCATGCACAACTACCACATAATCCATTCACATTTCATAACCCTTTCGAAACGCACAGATCACGGCATAGGACGATCTTTCCTCTAAATCTCATGAGGGGGCTATGGTTTCCGAATAAATGATTTCTCGAAAACACCGAGGGTCCAAATATTAAGAATGGAGGGCAACATTGACGAATTGCACAAACTCAAGTAACCGAAATAAAAGCGAAGGCAAAGATCTGAGGCTAACTTACCTCACTTTCTGCGTTGCACCGCACAAGTGTATTCCTCCATTTGTGCACGGGCCGCGGGGAAATGTCGGCAATTTCATGAGGCGGTGTCGATATAAATGTGGCATCTCGTCCACAGAACTCAGCCCTGGCCTGAACGTCGATGACTGCTGCAACCAGAGGGAAAAGAAACTCCTTTTCCATGGCCGCCGCCTCCGCCTGGCCTGTACAAGCTGTAGGTGTTCCCGAGGAAGAGGAGGCTAATGCAGCAATAGAACGCTTCCGGATCCTCATCTCTATGCGAGGGGCGATCTTTCTTCCTGAGTTATGCAGGCAAGTCTGTTTTGCCCCACTGCACTCCAATATTGAACGGCGAAAATAAGCAGTGAAACACCCCGTTGAATGAAAAACACACCACGCCAAATCCTCTCTCTTTTCCTCACCCGTGCGCGAAGAGATCGCACGTGTAGACCGGTGAACCGTTTGTCGCCGGTTGGACCGCTATTGTTTACGGGCAGCTCTTGTGGCTGGGGAAACATACCCTTTTTAAAAAACTTAAGTAGCTTTTAGTGCCTGCCACACATGATTATTTTGGTTAGATTGGGATCCAAAGAAGTAACCCTGCGGGGACGGAGAGTGAAGTATGTTTAGGC
>JAHRHJ020001940.1:0-16102 GCA_019776745.2 Taxus chinensis
TGGTGTAACTTACCATATGCTTCACAGCAAGTTAATTATAGTGTTAGTACACAGGTCTCAAAGACGGTGCCTCCTAACGTTCAATGGGGACAAAGGTGATGTGACTACACATGCGAAGGAAGGAAAATATGTGTAATCTAGATGGGGTGATATATGAAAGGCTCATTTCAAGATGTATGAGCATGAAACCAGTAAGTTTGGTTGTGGGAGATGTTGATCAGTAATGGTGTACATGATTACTGAAGCCAAGGTTTGGAGAAAAACAAGTACATGGAGAATGAGCGTGACGATAGTGGTGTTTAGGAACATAGAGGATAGGACATATGACAAATAAGGATGAAGTTGAGCAAACGCAACACACCACCTCAGCCCAACAAGATGGGATGATGAGGACTTGGATGCAGTCCAAGGAGAGCGCCAATTTAAGAGAGTGTTAAGGAGAACAAGGACCCAAGGTACTACTTTGAAAATAGTGTACAAGTCACCCATACTCTCTCCACAGAAGGGGACAACCACGAAAAGGAGAAGGAAACTAAAATTAAATGAGGAATATAAAGAGTCAGAGGAGAGAAAGCATGCCTACTTTCACCCTCCAGAAAACATAGAATAAAAAAAAAAAGATGAAGAAATGAATGAAAGAAGGATAAGAGGGAGGAAAAAGGAAATAGATGAGACAGCTACCAAGACTGTCAGGACATGAGAAACACAAGTCCCAAATCGGGAAGCTCAAGGTCCTAAGCAGTCTAGGTCAAGAAGAAACAAGTGGGGAGCACCATTCACCAGCCAGGGCTAGTTTAGGGAAACAGGTTAAAATTATTTGCCACCTGTTTCCATATCACACTGACACAAAAGGAGTTATATGGTTGGGGGGGGAATTAATGGATGAAGATATGGCAACATGGCACACAAGGAAGCAAGTATCAGGTCAATGCACATTGCACATAGATGAAACAATATTTTGATTTTTGTGAAGATTTAATGCAACATGTTTGAGGAGGTTGGTTTGAAAAAGAAATTGTTTCCACAATTCACCCCCCAGGGTGTGTAAATTTGATAAACATGCATCAGGATATCCAAAATTCCAAGAAAAATGACTATTCAGAGCAAACTCAGGTTTCTAGGGGTCTTCAGGAATCTTTCAAACTCACCAGGCCGGGAAGAGGAGGGAGCAAGCTTTGAGAAAGTGAGGAGAAAGGTTGCAGGGAAAGCAAGTAGTTTGGGCCAGTAAAAATTTTTGAAAATCGGTAAGTCATGGTCCGCACAAGGGGGACAAAGGTACGCGGAACCGCCCGAACCGACCGAAATGAGTCCAGGTGGCCCCACAAAGCAAAATGGGACAAGTGGGACAGAAGTAAGCGGCGGGAGCGAAAGGCCGACCAGCCGAGAAGAAAAATTGGCATAACTGCTGAGAGGGTAGCATCGGGCCCGAGTGGATACAAATGGACGACGAAATGGCCCGAACCGGCCGGATCGCGCGAAAAGGGTCAAGTCAGTCCTAAGCAAAGTGGGACAAGCGGCCAAAAATGCCCGGAAAACCGCCGAATCGCCGGAAATTGTTCCCAAAAGGTCCAAAATCAAAATGGGACGTCCGGGACAAAAAGACCCGAAATACACAAAGAAGCCGAAGGAGATGAGAGCCAATTCAAACGGTTGCCACGTGTCTTTGGCCAAATGAGGGACAAGGAAAGCCCAATTTCGGGCGGATCGGAGGTAGGTTTTTGTCCCGGCAGGCACTGGGACAGCGGAACGATATGAACGCGAAGTACGACAAAAGAGCCGGCAGGCCCCGAGAACCAACCAGATACGCCACGTGTCTAGAGAAGGAACAGAAAGTCAAAAGGGTGAGTTTTCGAGCACCGATCCGAACCAATTGGGATAGTGCCACGTGTCCAGCTAGGGCCCACAAGGAAAATTCAAAAGAAGACAGCCGACATTGAAAAGCAGAAGAGCAGAGAGAAATTATTTTTATCAGTGAATCAGAGCATGCCACGTGTCATCCCAGGCGCCAGAGCGCGGAGAGAATTCAAAAAAAAGGCGTTTTCAACCTGTTCTGTGCCCTAAAATCTTCAGATTGCCATAACTTTTGATCAGAGCTCGGATTTGCAAGTTCTTGATACCAATGTGAAGGTGGTAAAATTCTTACACGTTCCAAGGCCAATCGTGGTGGATTTGGTTCATTTGGAAGGATGAAATCAAGAAAAACTCTGGCCGCGAATAACAAACAGAAGTGATGCGCAACAAACCCAATTTTATGCAACAGACAGTTCGACGCTCCTGTTAGGCAGCCCGCCGTTCTGCATGATGAGATGAGTTAACTGCATTCAAGATGTGGTTGGGGTGATTCGATTTCCTCCTCTCTGTCTCTCTCATTCTTCCTATAAATTGGTAAGGGAGGGCTTCTTTCAAAAAGTTGGACATTCTGTTGTGCGACCCTCCCTTCTTTCCTGCTTGCAGATTAATTCGTGGAGTCACGCCTCCCACATGGACTCGTAATGTCATTGTGCCTCTGGGCCATTGAAATGTATTTGAATCAATCCTTTGAGAATATTATCTGTATGTATTGAATTGAAATCCTCTCATGTATTATGTTGTCATTCTGATCTCCATGCCATTTCGGTTTACCTGCTGTATGATGTTGGTGATTGCATCTATATGGTCGCGTTATGTTGCAAAGCAATTTCTTCATCATTGGTGCATACCTTATACTAGACTAGATTTATTTTATGCATCTTCTCTCCCTGTCTACTTGGCCAAAGTAGATTAGATGTGAGAAAATCCCTTGCATAGTTCGTCTGCACCTGAACAGAGGAATAGGAAACCAGCCTTTCTCTGGGATAGATCCTTTCTCACTGTTCAAGTCCCACACTTGGAGGAAAGGATTCAAGTATGCACAATCACACTGGATATTATATGATCAATCAAAAATTTGATCAACATCCAGGCGGTGCTGTGATGTTGCACTACGTTTTGGCACGCCCGGTGGGAGAGAGGTCTCATTCTATTTGCAGCAAGGTTGATATGCACTGCTGCAATTTTCTTGATCGGGGGGGGGGGGGGGGGCCCCGGAAAAGCACTATTATTTTGCATATCTGGCGACTCCAAGGGGAGGAATCAACTGGTTCACAGTCAGCCCCTAACAAGGTATGAGGAAGAATCACAAGATCAAGACTGGAGATAGAGGAAGTGCTGTTTTTGAATATCTGCAACTATCTCCAATAGAAGGCAAGAGGAAGAAGGATTCCAAGGTCTCCATCTCACCAAAACGAAACTCCTCTCAACTGCCTCACTGCGCGGCCATTTCTTTTCAATATACAAGGATTTTTAAAGACCAATCAGAATGGCGCAAACCAGTGAACCCTATGTCAAAATTCACAGGAGCAGGCCCACTTGCTCTCAATGCACAAACTCCAATCCCAGTAGCAGCACTGAAGAAAACATTCCCCTACGGTAATGTGAGAAAATCAGACCCCTCCTGGCGATCAGTCAAGGACTATTGCGAAAATTTGTGACAATCCTGAGATCGACGAGATGCAAGTAGCCGTTGTCAAATTGCTGGCGTCTCTTCAAGGGGAAGAGGCATTGCAAATGGTTTAGGAGCCTTGGAGCTGGGCTCATCACAAACTGGAATCGAGTCGGTGTTTGCACTTGATAAATCAATTCGGAGAGAAGGGAGACAACTTGTCTATTTTAGAGCAGCTGACAAATCCATCAAAGGAGCTTCCAAGGAGCAGCTAACTGATTTCAACTTCAGATTTCAAAGATCTGGATAGAATTCCAGTAGCAGTAGACCAAAGCAAGAAGGTGCTTTTCTATACTAACTTATTTAAAGCTTTAATTCTGATATTTCTATATTGATTCAATCCATGGGAGGCAAAACTATCCCTGCTGCTTATAATATGCCATTAGAGCTGAAAAAATTGTCTGATTCAAGCTGAAGCTATCTCCTAGGCTCCAATGCCATTAGATCCAGCTTAGAAGAGAGCCCAAGTGACTAGTCAGGCAACTGTTCTTAGCCCCTTTCCATTCTAGAAATCACCTTCGGCTGCGCATTTCCCCCTATACTGACCCACAGGAGTATTCCTCCTTTTGCTCTTACCCGTGTCCCTCACTTTCCCATATTTCCCCAGTTTCCGTTCCATTTTTGCTTTCGCCTTTTTGTGCTGTTCAAGAAGCTTCCAACTTCATTCTCAAGTGACCCAAAGAGCTTCAAGAAGTCATGGAAGCAACTGTAAAAATTTAGGTAATGAGCTGGTCACACTCAAGAGCAGCAAGCTAAGGTTTAGACCTTCGTATCAGCCTCAAGCTCAACCGAATAGGCCAGCCATATCGCCTCAAGACCACCTATCAGCCACAAAATATGAATCAAACAAGGGCCTCTGCCAATATAGACCATTCCAGCCCTATAATCCAAATGCATATCGTACTCTAAGGCATTAGTACAGCACAAAACAACATTTGCCCAGGAGTTATGATTGGTGTTTTCCAGTAAATGAACCCCCATAATTTCCAATCCAGGTGTTATAATGGTGCTTAACCCAAGCTTAATGGTAACAAGTCTGGTGTGGAGGGTGAGTGAAGATAGTCAGAAAAACAGCCAACAACAAGAAAACATTCCAACAGCAATCAGCCCAAATGATACCACGTTGGAAATTGGCAAGCAGAGGATTTCTGTGCATGAATCAGATAGTTTGCTCAGGGTGTACTGCCAACACAAGGTCAACAAGGAGAAATTTGGGTGGAAGAACAGCATAGTCACAGCCAATCCTCAACCTCCCACAGCTCCACAAATGATTGGCCAAGCAAAAACCCAGTTTCAAATGCACAGGGCAGACAAAAACAGCATAGGCCAATCACAATTGCCAGTGTGCTGCCATATTCAAGGGGCAAATGTTGGCAAACCAAGGGACAACAGAGGGAATCCTTCATCACCATTCAGTAATCATGATCAGTGAAGAGACAAAGTCATAGATCTATGTGGGCATACCATCCATCCCAGGCCAAAGGAAAGAATTGCTTGCAGCGCCATAAAGGATTGGCCCCCAACTGTCAAATCAGCAGGTCAAAGGCAAGGACAAAGTGCTGTACAAATGCTGCCCAGCCTGAAGGAAATCATGGAACACAACAAGGTTAGAAGGCTGAAGCCCCCCCCTTTCTATGTTTCGTTAATTATTGGAAATCAGCTAGTGCATAACTGCATGATAGACTCTGGGGCAGTAGCTCAGTTAATGCCTAAACAGATAGCTGATCAGCTAGGGCTCCAGTATGAAATAACATCTAAGGGAGTAGTGCAGCTGGATGGGACAGCAATAGACCAACAATGGAGTGATTAAAAATTTGAGTCTTACCTTGCATATGCATGTCCAAATGTTGTTGTCTTACAAGATATATCAGTCATAGACCTTCCACCACTCTTTGCCCCTCTGTTTGTCAGGGACTTTACTACTGCCAAGATTGGGGGATCTTTGTCGCTGATTGGTCACACATGCTGTTCAGAACGAGGTATGGAACTAAAGCTACAATTAGGTCGGAACCTATTGCAGATTTCCACATTGAGCCCCATACTCCCAAGTCATATTAATACCCATTGCTCAGCATTTGATCAAGAATATCACCTTGGCACTGATGAAGCTGACACTAAGGTTGGAAGTATCCCAGATTTGACTCTTGATGAATGGGCAAGCAAGGTGCATGCTTTTGATCCTTATCAAAGAGTAGAAGAATCTGAGCTAGGGGTCTATTGTATACACGAGAAAGTCAACCTATTCCTAACATCACCAAGCCAAGCCACAAGGATGATAATGAGGTATGGCAACTGTTTTTTGATGGATCAAGGAGTAGACAAGGCGCAGGAGGTGGAGCCATGCTTATTTCAACTCAAGAGTAAAGTATTATTCAGCTTTTAGATTTCAATTGCATGCTCCAATAACACTTGCTGAATATGAAGCCTTGATGCAAGGGATGCATTGGGCAATAAAGAGAAAAAATAATAAACTTGCAAGTGTTTGGGGACAGTGAGCTGATTGTAAATCAGGTCAAGGGATAGCATGCTGCCAAAAATGATCTACTCAGATGCTACAAAAATAGGGTTTGGGACCTCAGGAAGATTTTGATCCATTTTCACACTAATACATAATCAAGAAGTTGCAATCCTAGATCTCATTTTGGTAGCATTTTCAAATCCTATGAGAGTTCCTAATGATTTTCATTATAGTATCATCCTAAAATTCAAGAGTAAGTACTAGAATTCACACCTATATTGGGAGATTTGTCATGGTTTCCTTATATGGGTTAAAGCCAAATGTCCATTTCTTTAAATATAGTCCAATGATACTAAGGAACCATGGGTCCCCAAGTAATTTCTTTGTCCAATCCTCTTACAAATTGAATCTTACAAAGAAGAAACCTTTTGACATTACAGAAAAATCCAAATGTCCTTTGGGGGACCATTTTCTACAAGCCCAGTGCCTAATGGTGTCAATATTGGGCCTAGAACTAAGATACTTACCGATCAAAGCATGTGAATGATTTTTGACTATCAAGTTGAAGATTCCTTCAGGGATTGTAAAGTGTAATTCACTATTTTCATCCACCTATAAGGGAATATCAAATTTGGGTGATCCCATCAGTGTATACCCTTCTAAACATGGGTTGCTACCTTTGAGGATCTCCACCCACGTGAATTTACTATTTCCCTACCCCAAATGAAAGGGATTTTTCAAACCTGCATGGATATATAAAAGTTCCCACCCATGTTCTAGGTTTGAATTTTGAATCTAGATGTACCACCCATCCGAGTTCTCTACCATCCTTAATTTTTCTCATTTTGGCAATAATTATCAACAAATTATGATAATTATATTATATGAGATGAATGATATGATCTAGAACATGGTTTGAAAAAAAAATATGTCATCTAAGTAAACAAGAACACAAGTATTGATTAACCCTTGAAACACCAAGTCCATTGTGTGTTGAAACATGGATCCTATGTCTGGTAGTCTAAATGGCATCTTCATGTATGTGTACATTCCCCATTTCATGGGAAACACTATTTTAAATTGATCTATCTCTTGTAATCATACTGATTGTAACCTAAACATCCATCAAGTAGTGAAAATCGTTCTGAGCCACTTACCCTTTACCAAATTTTATCCATTTATCGTAGTGGATAGTGATCATATAAGGATACTTTGTTTAAATATTTGAAATCTAAACACAAGCATATTTCTCTAATTTTATTTCTCACGGGAACCAAATTGGAAACCCATGATGAGTTCTTCACAAGGAAAATAATGTTAGCTTTGATCAACTTATCCCATTCATGTTTCATTAGCAGTTCAATTCTAGGATTGATAGGTATTTATTTCTATCTGACTAGTTTTGCATTTAAATCCAATTCTATCATATTTTCAGCTAAATGCTAAGTTTCAAAATTTTAAATCACCATAACTTCATGTAAAAAAATCATCGAATTCCTAAGAATTTTAAGAAAAAATATGTTTTTCTCTTGATTACATACCTTGCCCAACTTGATAATTTTTTTACTATCAATGTTTATAATATTCTTGTTTGACCATCATGTTATCTTTCTCACTTATGAATTTATAATATATGTTAAAAATATACTCAAGAGTAACTAATTGCTAAGATATCCTTTTATCTTTCAACTGAATGATCTGACATCTATATTGTTGTTGTAATCTATATTGATTTTTGATTGAAAAATCAACTTCCTCTTACAAGAAATTCACAATTTACTATTATGATTTGAATACTTGTCAATTTAACATTATTATCAGGGATAGAATATCTTATAGATGTTTTGATGTGTTTCTGATTTGTATCCTTTCTATTTTGATCTGGAATTTCAACTTGAGCACCAATTACATATAACCTATTTGCATGTTTATTCTTTCCTCAAGGAATAGATGAAACGTTGAAATCATCAAAATATTCTTTCAAATCCCATACTCTATTTTTCTATGATCTTAGTAGGTTATTATTAGTTATAGCTTATCTTATAATTTGGTTGATAATGAACTCACTATCACCAAACACCTATAACTTCTTTACTCCTTTCATTCTTTCCCATTGAATGTCATGAACAAGAGCTTCATACTCAGTGGTATTTTTAGTGCAAGTAAATTGAAATATTAAAGATGAGAAATACTTCTCTTTTATTGGAGAAATCAACATGATTCTCCCACCTACTTCATTATTTATTCTTTATCCATCAAATACTAATTTTCATAAACCTTCATTCGGCAAGCCTAATTTGATAAGGTTAAGAATTAAGAGAGAGAGAGAGAGCTCAAATATCTCATGAAATGATGCACAAAATGACAGAGTTGCACTTGAACGATATAAAAAATTTACTCTAATTAATCAAAAATAAAAACATGAACTCAAGGAAAGGTGGGTTAAACACAGTTTCGAATATAGTCCAAAAATTGGACAAGGAGAGAAAACAACACAAAACCAAGAGTAATCAGGAACTAGCAAGGTGAGTAACACGATTACTAAGACCAATGTGATTGAGCTCTAAGAAACTAGCATAATCACATGAAAATTAATATTTTACACTCTAACATAATCAAATATGTGAATTCTCCAAGAATTATCAAGAGATTAACCAAAAATCAAAAAAAAGTTCCTATAAGGAAAAACGGTCTACTCTTTCTCATAGATAAAAATGTGTTACATATAGGAGTGTTTTTTAACAGCCATGTATGGACTCATCATACCTCCATAAGGGAGAAATGATATATGACAAATTATATGACATAATCTGTCATATAACTCTTAATGACACCAAGACCTATGATCTTACATAAGTGAGATGAATCATCATTGGTGAGGTAAATTCACATAATAAAATAATTAGAGGTGAATAATATCCCTCACACCAACACCTCCTTCATTGAATATTAGGTAGAGGTCATGACAAGTTATAAAGTAAGGATAAATCCACTAAATGATCTAATAAATATGACTCATATGGATCTCACCAACTAAAATCTTGATAAAGTACCCATATACAAATAGCAATATTTCTATAAAATAAGAAGAGGAGAGAAATGGGTCCCGAAAACTAGGCCTAATGAGGTACCCATGAACAATAAGTATCTCATGTAATGGAGAAAACCCAAGAGGGAAAACATCCACTTATAAGAGATAAAAGAATCACCTAAATAACTTTAGAAAGATGAGTCAAATGGGTCCCATAAATTAAGGCTTGCTAAATTACCCATGTATAAATTGTAATCTTTCTATAAGAAGAGGAAGATGAGGAGAAGAACAGAGCTAGAAAAATCCTTTAGAATATGATTTTTGATGAATTCCTAAGTAATATGAAGGACTTGAATGTCATTAATCAACGGTGGAGGGAGGAGGAACATGAAGTGTCTCTGAAGGTGGTTCAACATGTAAAGGACATAATATATCAAGTGAGGAGGTGAAAATATTATCAATCTCCATAATGTGGCAATCCATAAGTATAGATACATCATTAAGTGGGTTGAGTTGTTGTGGAAGAGAATCCTAAAGAGGCCTACTATGGATAATTCTATGGAAGTCATTGTGGTAACTGTTATCAAATTTCCCCCCAGGGTAAATTTCGATAACATGCATCAAAGGTGGCAGAAAGGCAAATAGGTTGATTCAGAAAAAAGTGAAAAAATTGGCTAAGTCCTGCTAAAGGGAGCAACTAGGACATTTGGGACGTCGAGGCGCGGATCGGCCGAAAAGCCTCCAGGTGGCCCAAATTGCATTTGGGACAATCGGGCCAGAAGTACGCGAAAGGCGCGAAAAGTCGATCCGGACGAAGGAGGAAGAAATTGGCTAAGTGTTGCTCAGGACGTTTGGGACAGAAAGGCCCGAACCGGCCAAACCGGGTGAAATAAGCACAAAGGGCCCAAAAACAAAGTGGGACGTGGTACAAATGGGCCCGAACCGGCCAAACCGGGTGAAATTGTCCCAAGCGGTCCAAAGGAAAATGGAACAATCGGGCCAGAGGTATGCGAACCAGTCGAATCGGCCGAAATTGTCACAAAGGGTCCAAAATCAAATGGGACATCCGGGACAGATGGACGCGAAGTACGCGGAAGACCCGGCAGGCCCGAGAACTAACCAAAAGACGCCACGTGTCTCAAGGAGAAAGGTTAAAAAGTCAAAGGGGCAAGGTTTGAAGCGCTGGCCCGAGCCAACAGGAATTGGACACGTGTCCAATAGAGCAGTAAAGTGCGGAGCTCGGGAGGAAGTTAGAGAATTTGGTTGAGTTCCCCAAAAAGGCTAAAAGTAAAGGAAGCCCCGCGCCCTGTCCTCCAACAAGATCACGCCACGTGTCATCCAAATGGCGGGAGCGCGGGAAAGGGGTGAAAAAAGTCCCAAAATCATCAAAAAGTCAAAATTTCAAAGGACAGTCCACCGAAAAGACAGAGGAGAAAGAATTTCTCGTCCAATCAGAGCGTGCCACATGTCATCCAAGTGGCAGAGTGTGGGAAGAAATTCAAAAAATCCGTTTTCACCTGTTCCGTGCCCTAAAACTTCAGATCGACATAAGTTTCAATCCAGAACTCAGATTTGCACGTTCTTTATATCAACGGAAAGCTTGTGAGATTCTCTACACGTTTCCAGGGTCAATCTTACATTTTGGTTTAGTTTGAAGAAAGAAAATCAGAAGACACCTCTCTGGCACGAAATAATAAGTAGAAGTGATGCTCAACTAACAACTTTAATGCAGCAGACAGTTCGCCGCCTCTGCTAGACAGCTCGCCGTTTTACCAAGATCTGCCGCTTCCATCATTATGAGATGAGTTAAGTGCATTCTGGAGGTAGTTGGGGCAGATTTCGAATTCCTCTCTCTCTCTCTCTCATTCTTCCTATAAATTGTAAGGAGGGGCTTCTTTCTAATGTTGGACATTCTTGTTTTGCAACCCCTCCCTTCTCTCCTGCTTGTAAGAGAATTTGTGGAGTTTTCAAGCCTCCCACATAGACTGTAATGTCCATTGTGCCTTTTGGCCATTGCAATGTATCGAATTGATCCTTTGAGCAATATATATGTCTGTGATTGAATTTAAATCCTCTCATGTATTCATTGTTGTCATTCTGATCTCTCATTGCATTTCGGTTACCTGTGCATGGTGTGGTATTGCATCTATATGATCTGTGTTTATGTTGCAAAGATTATGTTCTTCATTCCTCGGTGCATCACCTCCTTAGCTTAGGTTTATTTACATGCATTTCTCTCTCCCTGTCACCTTGGTAGTTAGTTTAGTTTTTTTTGGTTAAACCTCTGCGTTTCATTGGTGCATCTAAACAGAGGAATAGGAACCAGCCTTTCTCTGGAGAATTCTTTCTCATTTTTTCAAGTCCCACACTTGGAGAAAGGATTCAATGTTATGCAATCACACTGGATATTAATATGATCAACCTAGAAATCTGATCAACATCCAGGGGTGCTGTGATTTTGCACTAACGGACAACTGAGGCTAGACATAATAGTAAAACCGATTGTATGTTGATGAACATGTGAGAAATGCATTGGTAAAAGTCTCAACAAAGGTGACAAGGCAGAATATGGAAAAATCTACCATAATTAGGATGCTAAGGGAAGAGATCAAAACTAAGGATGGGGAAATAACGTGCCTAAAGCAAGAAAGAGACTTAGCACATAAGAAGAACTTTGTGTTTATCACCATCGCAGAGTAAATAGGTGATAATGTCATAAGGGCTAGGCCCACACTGAGAACCAAAAGCACCGAAGACGTTTCCTTCGGCAATACACTATGTAGGTACATTGGTAGATCTAGTGCTTGAAGATGAACCTCTGCATATGCTAGCACCAAAAAATTCCATTACAAGATGTAGAGTGAGAAAAGGCTTCAGTGATGTAAAATATTGCATCATATGAGGGAGTCCTGCAAGCACTGTAGGAAGTGCTAATGAAGGCAAACCAATCCTTGAACATCGGTAAGCTCACAGGCCATCATTCAACATACCCTGGAGGAGAACAACAAGGTTCCAGAAAGTAATGGAAGGAGGACACAGTGGGACTGCCACAAAAATCGAAATGGTTAATAGAAGAGCAAGGCCTGCAGGAGCCCAAGAACCACAAAAAAAAGTGGCTGGAGAGAGCTAGGAAAATCATTGTGCAGAAAATGATTTGTCTAGAGAAGGATGACTGCAATGTCTAGCATTGTGTGGTCTTAAGATGAGAAAGGATAGATTGCTAAGGATGAACTGTAGTCATTGTGGTGGAATCATTCCAAGAAAAAATAAGGGAAACACTCACTGAGTAAGGCCTTGGAGGAGAAAGAAGGAGAATATCTCAAGTTGATCCTAAGTGAAGCAAATGAAGCTATGTATAAGACATTATTCTTTATTATAAAGAAATTCTTTTTTTTTTTCCATTCAAATTATTTCTTCAGTTTTGGAGATAACTATTATCAGGGAAGATAATGAAAATAGTGTGGGCGGTATGGTATGTTGATCAGAGAACATTTTGACAGAAATCACACAAGAATTCCACACAGGGAATAGGTAATATTAAAAGTGTGAATGGATAGAGAGAACATGTGCGCAGAGTAGAAGTTCAACTATTGGGACTTAGCCATTCTTCATGGAAGGTTCTATTTTAGAGAGGAGTTGTAGAGCACACAAATGAGGTTAGGAGATGTGGCACACCACACATTGGATTAATTTTGGAGGATGGATATAAATACTTGGCATGGATACATGCTGATAGGATCATCACTATAGTTAACTGACAAAAAGTCTATAGTTAGCACCTGTATGTTGGGGCTATGCTTGTAAAACAACAAGTGGCTATTAATGGAATACGACCTATTTTTGGCGTGGAGAAGAGGGGAAGGGAAAAACCCACCATTATGTGTTGAGATTGGAGTGTGTGGTGTGTGTGTGTGTGTAGGAACTGCGTAGTAGATATAATGTATGATGGTGAATATATAGTGCACTGCATAGTAGAGATACATGTATGATGCATGTGTTCAAGACTAGATACTGAATCAGATCTGCGATGCATAGAATAGTTTCCCTTATTAAGAAGCTTCCATGGAAATTTTATCTTTATATCTAGAGGATATGGCCAAAAACTGAGTGTTATTTTGTGTGTAATTGGAATTACATGACTTAAATCCATCATATGATTATTGTGTAAATTCTATTCTTTCCTTAGATCCAAAACTATCGTGCAGGTAGAATGCTGTGTTAGTAATAGACTACAGTGTTAGTCTTCATCATGATAACACCTACAACAACAAACCATGGACTGGGACCTTTGCACACTTTGGGTGAGCGTTCAGTCTAGGCTGAGTGAGTCTAGCGCATTCTAGGTGTATTGGTAAATTTAGGCTGTATCATTTTGTTGTGAAGAGACATATATATTCACGAGATTTCTAAGTTAGGGGCATTTGTCTAATACTTTAGCATTGGGTCTAGAGGTGACGAGTGTGATATAAAGGACTCGGAGGATAAACAATTTATATTGGGGGAGGTGCCCCATAATATGGATTTGATTGACTGCCTCTACGAGAGGTCGATGTGAAACACTTTTACTTTCTTTTCCTCTTGGAGAGATGACAGTGACTTTCTAGAACAATGGACCATGGAATATGTGGTGGTTCATTTGTGGGGCTTAAAAGTACAATCATGCCCCTCCCTAAAGTGATACCTGGTGGCAATAGAGAGCGAATAGGACAATATTTAATAGGGTTCTCGAGCATGGGTAAGTCATTGTGACTTATATCAATACATGAGATCAGTGTTTTCTGGTTGCATAATTCTATTCAATCGTATTGGCTTTATGTTTGTTTTATCAATGGAGGGGAGGTGTATCCATATCAATCAGATGCATGAGATTTTATGAGCATTGAGTAGCATGGACCATGTTTTCTTAGAGCACTATGTTATCTCATTGAATGGGACTGTATCAATTATACAGGCGGATCATGGTGGAGGTATCTTGTTATACACTATTGCATGTATGGTCATATGGTATATAGTTGTGGTGAGGCCATTAGTGGTTGACGAGTGGATTGCATGGCATAATATTTTTACATCAGAGGGGTGGGTTCATGCGTTCATGGTTTTGAGTACCATGACATATAAGATTATTGGATAGGATATGGCTTTGGTGATGATATAAAGTCTTTCTAGGGGATATAGAGAGTAGGTTGATGATCAGGCGAGTTACGCGGCCTAGCGAGGACATTGGTTAGAGGGGATTGTTTCCGGGGTGTGAGTTCTTCCTATGAGTGGGGTATACCAATAATTTGTTATAAGCACGTGATGGACTCCAGGCCACATATAGGCATGATCGATTCATATAGTGAGGAGATAATAGGGGAGGCTAGGGCCTACAGACCCAGTTATAGCCGAAAAAGTTATCGGGGATGGATAGGGGGATATCCCATATGGTAGATATGTGTGCGTACTCGACTTATAAGAAATGATGCGTGGCGCACTGTTTGGCAGCTATGGTTCCCAATGGTAGTGGATGTAGCAGGAGATATACTAGGTGGTTATCTAGTGGGACGGAGAGGTAACAGGAGGGAAGGAACTTTCCCCTGAGGAGGATTGATGAAAGTGATCTATGGTGGCATGACGTAAGTATAAGTGAATATATTGTTTATTGTTGATACAGTTTGTGTTGGAATTTAATAATAGTGTATCTATTAATATATGATTTTTCTTACATGTGTGAGTATTGAGGTTAAAATTTTGCAAATGTAGATACACATGTTGAATTACAACATGCCCCCAATTTTCTCATAAAATTAAGGGTGTTGGAGAGAGTAGATCACATTACCAGGAAGCATGTGTATTTGTGTGATGATCCTCTAGCAGTGGAAGAGTAGAGTAATACAAAATAACACACTTACTACTATAGTTAGCTACAAATAGTTGGTTTTATTATTGGATCTTGCATAAGAAAGGTATTCACTAAGGGGACTCATTCCCTTTTTCGGTTTGTCATTTAATTTTTCTTTGTGTTTTTGTCTTACACAATCGTTAGTCACTTAGCACAGTTTCGTTCTCTCTACACGCATCTAATTTTTGTTATTCACTTAGTGGTCATCTCTATTATTTGACTAGGATGCCTAGGAATGGATTCGGGCACCATGGCCACCTGGTCCCATCACACTTGGTTTTAATTTAGAGGTTTGAGTTCGGTCTGTATTATTTCATCCCATTACACTAGGTACAGTTGGCATTGTAGGGTTCCATTAGTGTCAAAATTGAGCACGAGATCCCTAATAAATAAAACATACATAAATCTTATGGGGGGAATATCTTATACTAATGGCTAGCTCTCTACATAAAGAAAAGGGACGACATTTGGGTATTAGTGTCAGTACACACTAAACTGTGAAGAGGTGTATATTCTATTCCATGCACCATTTTCATTGTTATATAAGCTATTGCCTGATATCTCTACGTCATTGGTGCTAGGGATCTAGGCATTTATTACACCACATAATCACAAAGAACTACATGGGTCTAAGAGTAGTGCAATGCTTAGTTTGTAAGACCACAATTGGGGTGCTAAGGATAGTACAACCCCTTCATTTACATATTTATTTTTTTTATGGTTTGATTATTTGTATGGGGTCATGTAGACAATTCTTTAATGTAGGTTTTACAGTGACATCAGCAAAGGAAAAGGCAATGCTCAATGAGAAAAAACGGTTGAAAATATTGTGAAAATTATGACCTACCATATAGGTTATGAGCCATTCCACAAACCCGGCACCTGCTCCTAGACTAGAGTGCCCTAGGTGCCCCTTATATTTTCCCAGACGCCCCAGTCCGGCCAGATTTACTTTCTATAACTCCCCGAACATTTTTATGACACATTTTTCTACCATTTGATCATTCTGCTTTAGTGTCCTAGATCCATTGTGATGGTAGTTTAATTTAGGTTAGTACCCTTCCCTTTTTATGTGGATTTCATCAATCAAATTAAATTATTATAGCAATTTATATTTCATGTATTTTTCAGTTATTACATTTTTGTACTTCTAGATTATTATAAAATTCAAATTTTATCCCCAATCATTATGAATATATATGAAAACATCTC